>JAODAL010067806.1:0-17115 GCA_025379985.1 Phyllomedusa bahiana
CCAAGGCCCAACCCTCTTTTAATCATCCAATATCCTCCCCCATTTTAGAACCCGCCAATACTCTGCTGATTGAAGTTGCATGCTGTTCTGTAATCTATGATTTACAAGTACATCTAAATCCTTCCCCGGGCCGGGGGCCCAAAAACCCGGGTCGCCGCCGGCGGCACCGCCCCCCCTTTGAGGGCGGTGGGGCCCCGCCCCCCGGGCGGCCCCCGGCCCTCTTACTTTCCCCCCCCCGCGCCCCTGTTGCGGTCCGCCTCCCGATGCACGCGTCCCCGAATCTAAGGCGCGCGGGCGCCGGCATGTGAAAATTTAAAGGGGCCCAGTGTACCTTTAAATTGGGGCTATTCCGGTCACTCCCCCTATTTTAGCTCCCCTTTCCTGGGCCGTTGCCGGATTTCTAGTCCCATTTCTGCCTATTGGAAGGTTTACTCCCTTGCCCTGACTTACCGTGTCCCGACCATTAGTTTTCCGTTCCTCCCCCACGCTTCTTGCCGCCTCCCTGCCCTTTGCCCCTGCCAGACCACGCCCCGTGCCGCCCCCCTGCCCTTCTCCCCTTTTCCCCCAAGACCCTCCCTGCGATTCGCACCCCCTTTAAAACTGGCTGCCCCCCGCAAGAGCACTCGGGGTAAGCCCCTGGTGATACCGCCGCAGCAAGCCCTCCGCTTTGCGGCGGGTTGGGAAAAAAGGGGACCTACTTAATTCCATTCCCTGGGTGGTTTACCCCAAAACCGCTTGCGGTGGCCCCAGGGGATCCACCTTACTTTGGGTAGTGACAGTAAATCCGGCCATGGTCCGCCAAGGTGCCTCTGCCTCTGACGCTGACCTCACCGCCATTGGGCTCAGCAGCACAACGCTCTCTCAGCAACCCCAGAAAACTCAGCCTTCCTCCGCCATGATGCAGCAGTCCGGGGCCCGTTCAGCAGAAACAACCGCTCCCGTGGCTCCCGCTGCCCCCGGCTCCGGTCCAAACCCGTGGCCCAGGGCCCTTATCTTGCCGCCCAAATTCAGGGGGATCCGGGCCTCGGGGGTTTTATCACCATGCCCCCTGAATTTTGTTTTAATGGGCAACCAATTTCCTCCCCGAAGGGTCTAAGGGGGGGCGTTCGTGCTAAGCCTTTTCCCCGGGGAAAGCCCGGGTTTGGGCCCCCCCCCGTGGGACGGGGACACCCCGGTCCCAGCTAACCTGGTTCATTCCTCACCGAGTTAGGGAGTGTTTTCGAGGAACCGTCCCGGGCCCTCTTTAAAACCCGCCTTGCAAAAACCTGCGCCAAGGGACCATCTGTAGGGTTTAGCCGTACACTTCCCCATTTGGCCCTCTGAGTTATCGGGGGAATGAAGCGGCGTTGTCCACCTTCAAAAAGGGCCTCTCCACGCATCAAGGAGCCCTATCTGCCCGGGATCCCCGTTTCCCCTTGGGTGACCCTTTCTCCCTGGCCACTCGGATTGACATCCGTTTCTCCGCCAAAAATTTAAATTAAAACCCCGGGCGGAACAGGAAGCTAGACCCCGACGTCTTCCTGTCTGGCCCAATATTTCAAAGGGCCCGCCTCAGTCCCCCCTCCCCCCACCTGCGCCGAAGAGGCATGGAGGTGGATGGCCCCCCTGTCTCAATGACAAACCCAAAAGCGTGAGGAGAATTTTGCTGTCTGTGGCAGCGCAGCCTTTTCCCGCAGATCCTCCCCCCTGCGCCCTCAGCGTCCGGGAAACGGGGCCCCAGGTACGTAGGAGGGGGCGTCCCTAGGTGAGAGAAAACCCCTCCCCTGCCGCCCCTTCCCCGTGATCGTCGGCACTGGGCTGGTGCCCAGTTTCAGGCTACTTTTTTGGGATTGGGTTGGGGAAATTTTTTGGGTGCTTGGTTCCCAGATAACCCCCCGGTCCCCCGGGGAAAAAGCCCTACCTCCTTTCGGTCAGTGGGGGTTTTCTCAAGGACCCTTTAGTTCCGAACTGAGCCCGGGTCCTACGTAGGGGTGCTGATAAGGAGAGACTTGCGTTCTACGAAACTTACCGTTCCCTCGTCCATTCTCCTGGGTCTCCCGTGGCGCAAGCCACGTCCCGTGCTCGTGGCAGGGGGCGAAGTCCGAGTTGGGGGTTCGGATGTCGTCTCGCTTTTGGGTGGCCCCTCGCCGGTGTTTAAACCCGTTTCTTCGGACGTCTAACCTCTGAGGGCCTTGCCCCATCCCAACCCTTCCCCAGCCCTTTCTCCGAGAAGCAAAGTGAGACGTTGCCGCCCCTGCCCTACACGTCTATTGACCCCCTGCCGGGAACGTTCCCTCCCGGGCAGGGTTTACTCCTACGGTCCCTAGACCTTGGCAGTCCACATTATCAAGGAGAATCTCCAGGGGGGTTTACCCGAAAGTCCTCCCTCCAGCTGGGGCCGGGTTTTTTCGTGGGAAAAAGGGACGGAAGCCTGCGTTTTTGCTAGACTATCAAGGCCTCAACAAATCAGGTAAAAAACCGTTTCCCCCTGCTTTGACACGGAATTTTTTGACGTCTCGTGGTGCCAAGACCCTTTTACTAATGGATGCGGGGGTTATAATCTCATACGGAAGTGGGGCGAGAATGGAAACCCGCTTTAAAACACCCGCGTGGGCACTTCGGTCCTGGTCATGCCCTTCGGCTCGCAATGCCCCGGCCGTTTTCCCCAAGAATTCGCAATGACATTTTCCCCGGGCCCCCCTTACACTTCGTGGTTGTGTACTTGACGATTTTGGTTTTCTCCCCCGCCCCTTAAACCCCTCAAGTTCACTTTGGCCGGTCCCCCAACGTCTAAGGCCAACCGCCTCTAGCCAAACTTGAGAAGTGCCAGTTTCATCAGCAGAGCCTACCTTTTTGGACATCATTTCTGACAAAGGGCCTACAGAGGGACCCCGCGGGGGTTTGTCTGCGCCCTACGTGGCCCGCCCCCCGGGTCTCCGGCCTACAAAGTTTCCGGGGGTTCGCAATATTACAGGAAAAATTTATACCAAAATTTTCCTCCTGGTGTCCCCTAGTGGCTTTAACCAGAAGAAGCAAAACCCAAACTCTGGCCACCAGCCAGAGGAACCTTTCCTAATTTAAAATGTGCCTTGCCTCTGCCAGGCTCTTCGGCCCGATACTGAAAACCATTTTTTTTCGAGGGCGACGCCTTCCCGGTAGGGGCCGGGGCCATACTCTCCCAGAAAAGGGCCCCCAAACAAAAAACCCCCACTTGCGGGTTTTTTTTCTAAAGTTTTTCCTTGCGGAAGGAACACTTATTGGGACCGGGAATTGCTGGCCCTAATGGCCTGGAAGAATGGAGATACCTCCTGGAGGGGGGCCCTCCCCTTCAGCATCTTACCCGACCTAAAAATTGCTGTATTCCGATGCCCCAACGCTTAAATCCACGCCAGGCTCGTTGGTTCTCTTCTTCTCCCGGTTTAATTTTCTTATTCATTTTCGCCCCGCGGAACGAAAAGTCAAGGCCACGCTCTCTCCCGTGCTTCGGATGTGACTGGGGACAGTCCACTCCACGGGACATTATCCCCTCCAAACGGTCACTCTGCCCCACCCTAAACTCAAGCATTCCTCCCCGGGGAAAAAATTCTCCCTCCAGCTCTTCGGAAGAAAATATTGTATGGGGTCATTGCTCCCCTTTTTGGGGGGGACCCAGGAGTACAGAGTCCTGTCTTCATTTCCCGTTCTACTGGGGGCCCAGCCCAGCCAGGTGTTCGTGAGTTGTGGAGGCCGCCTTCCTTGCCCGGGAAAAAGTCTCCCCGTCTCAAACCGGCAGGGTTTCTCCGCCTCTACCCATACCCAGCTGTCCTTGGGGCCCTGTGGGCCCTGGATTTTTATCACGGATCTCCCTCCCTCTGCTGGAAAAACCGTGTTGGGTGGGTTTCTAACCGGGTTTTTTAAGATGTCCCCCTTTTTTCCCCTTTCCCGGGGGCCTACCCTGCTCCCCGCCTTGCCAGTCTATTTTTTCTTTTATTTTTGGCTGCGGGCTCCCTCGACATGTGTGGACCGTGGGTTTAATTTGTCTAGATTCTGGCCTCCCTCGTAACCCAAATACAAAAAGAAACTGGGCTTTCTTCAGCTACCACCCCCAGTCCCAAAGGGGGGAGGTAGGAGAGTAAACCAACCCTAGGTGCTACCTGCGCCCCCTTTTTTCTGCACGCCAGGTATTGGTCCCGCTTGTTCCCCGGGGCCCGGGTTTTGTATAACCCTTTGGGCTCGGGGTTGCTGGTGCTGTCCTTTCTTTATTGCTACGGGGACATCCCGCCCACCCCTCCCCCTTTCTGTGCCAAACGGGGGTCCCGCTGTGGGAAGAGCGGTCCAGGACCATGCTACTGGAAACAGACTCACCATTCGCATCCCTGGCTCCCTCCGCACCAAGGTCAAGCCCGACAAAAAAGCGAAGACCTCCGCCAACCTTTTCCCAGGTGCAAGGTGTGGCTGCCGGGTAAATATATAGTTTCAAGGTTCCCAGCTATAAGTGGGTCCCCTGTTCCGGGTCCATTTGAGGGGCTCAACGCATTTAAACCCCGTGATACAAGTCCGCCTTCCCCCACTATGAGGGTCCCGAATCCTTCCAGTTCCCTGCTAAAACCGGCCTCCTTAATCGTTCTTCGGGGACTTTCTTCCCCTCCCGAGGGGGGGATACCCCCAATGTCTTTCGGTAAAAAGGGGTTTGAATAAGACGGTCAGAGGGTGGCGGTTTTTTTCCCCCATTGACTGGAAGGGGTTTGGTCCGAGGAGAGGTCCCGGGGGCCAGAGAACAATTTCTGGATCGGGCATAATTCAGAGATTCCTCCCCGGCCCGAAAGGGGGGAGGCCGAAGGGGGGGGGGGGGGACTGTCACGGATGGGCCCGCGACCCCCTCCGGGGCGGGGCACACCCGTGGGCGCCGCGGAGGCACCCCGGCCCCCTTGACTGGGCGCCTCACCCGCCGGGCCCGGTCCCCCTTACTTACCCGGGGGCCCCGCTCCTTTTTCTCTCCCCCCGGCCGGGGTGTTCCCCGACATCTAAGGTCGCCCATGCCGGCCTGTGGATTTAAAAGGGGCCCGTTACCCTTAATTGGCTATTTCCGGTCACTGCCTATTTTGCCTGCCCCCTTCCCGGGGCCTTGGGGATTTAGTGCCCTTTCTGCCTATTGTGAAAACGTTTTAGCCTTTGTCCTGATTACCCGTGTACCGTCCATTAGCTTCCCTTCCCCGACCACGCTTTTGCCCCCTGTGACCTTTCGCCCGTCCCGACCACGAACCCTTTCCGCCCGCCCTGACTTCTGCCTGTTTTCCCCATACGAGCCTGCTCATTCGCACCACGTATACCTGGCTGCCACCGCAAGAAAGTCAGTCAGGGTAAGACCCGGTAGATCCCCCGCAGAAGTCCATCCCCCTTTGGGCGGGCCTTTGGGGAAAACCCGGGGCCCACTTAGATTCCCTTTGGGTGGCTTACACCATCGCTTCGGTGGTCCAGTGGGTCCACCTCACGCCGGGGCGTGACACCCAGATGCAGAACTTTTCATTTATCTACATTGAACCTCTTTTGCCAGGTGGATGCCCAAACATTCAGTGTGTCCAGGTCTGTTTGCAATTTATCAACATCTTTTTTACACCTAGACACCACCTGTTGACCAATACTTTTCAACAACAGGTTCTTTACTTACTGCAAATGTGCAGTGTGCTTCTGCAGAAAAATTTTTTTATTAAAAGGAATTGTCCAATAGAAAAAAAATTTTTTTAAAGGGAAAAAAAAATTATACAGCCCCAATGCCTGTCCCTTTGTGTCCTCCCCCTAGAAAAAAAAATTTAAAAAAAAGTTGTGAGGTGAACAGGGAAAAAATGCATTTCTGCCTTTTGTTTTATGAGTTTACTTTTTTGTTGGAGATTATGCTGAACAGTTTATTTGACATGTTGGCATGTTATCTGTATTCTGCGGGTCAGTACAAGGACCACATTATCACCACTACATAGTGACTTAAACCATCATGTTACTAACCAAACAAGTATACCAAAACCAATAACACCAGTAACAACAATACACAAAGACCAAATAATACCCCACGTACCACTACCATATAGTAAATAATAATACTACACTGTTACTGACAAAATCAATATACCAAGACCAATAATACAACAATATACATGGACCAAATAACACCGCGACATCATGACCACATATCACCACCATAAACGGCTTTAATAATACCATCATAATGTTACTGAATATAAACCATTTCACTAAGACCACTATTACCACCATACAGTGACCATATAGTGGTATAAACCAGTGTACCCAGGCTTTGCAGGCGTATAAGTGATAACAGGGCAATTACATTTAGTGACTCACAGGTAACGTCTTTTCTGATGAGTTGTCCTCTTTTCTTCAAGTTCAGACTGCCATGATGACTTCTCCTGGCCATGAATCCCTGCAGAATTTACCCCACAAACACGTTAAACTCCAAACAGTGAAAGTGCACCCATTAGATTATTAAGCCCCCATTTGTGCCACCAGTAGGTAGGTAGATAGGGCCCCTTCTGGTAGGTAGACAGGTAGATAGAGCTCCCTTATAGTAGGTAGGCAAGTATGTAGGGCCAGTTATGACAGGTAGGCTGGTATATAGGGCCAGTTACGGCAGGTAGGGTGGTATATAGGGCCAGTTAAGGAAGGTAGGGTGGATTATATAGGGCCAGTTATGGCAGGTAGGCAGGTATTTAGGGCCAGTTACAACTGGTAGAATGGTATACAGGGCCAATTACAGCTGGTAGGGTGGTATATAGGGCCAGTTAAGGCAGGTAAGGTGGTATATAGGGCCAGTAATAGCAGGTAGAGTGGTATATAGGGCCAGTTATAGCAGGTAAGGTGGAATATAGGGCCAGGTATAGCAGGCAGGGGGTATAGAGAGCCACTTAGGGCCATTAAGAAAAAATTAAAATAATCCTCATTTCAGCTCTCCTCCCTGCCCCTGCCGAACACTTGTCTTTCGGAGCAGGTGGAGTAACATCACTACACTGCCCACTCGGGGACACCAACTCTGATCAAAAACGTACACATAGGCTGTATGGACAAAACATTGAACTTTACTTCATTTTTATAAATTGGTGCATAAAAGACATAGTTCTATGACGAACACCTTAGGCAATGAAAAACGTATGAATACGTGGCTGTACGGAGCTGTATAGCTTCTCCTGTTTAGGTGGTGAGTGATAGTCCCATAGTAGACTAGTAGGAGCCGATCATGCTGAGTTGCAGCCCAGTGCCACCATGCAATGACGCGACGTTTCGGAAGGCACGCCTTCCTTTCTCAAGCATGAGACACCAACTCTGATGTCTACTAGGCCCCAAGCCTAAGCATAAGCATAAGCTTAGGGCCTAGTACAGGCAGTGCCGCGATGATGCCTCCAGTGGGCAAAGCAGCCGGTATCAGTATGAATCCTGTTTTGCTGAGTCTATGTGACCCAGCTACGCAGCTGAGTGGTGAGGGGGGAACTGTGGGCCCCCTCCCAGCTCAGAGGCCCAGCTGCAACTGCGACTGTTGTGACCCTGTAGCTACGCCACTGTCAATAGATGCTTATAAGGAACTGTATCAAATGACATTTTCCTTGCGCCAGTCTCCTGGTACTATACCAGTCACCAGAGAATCCCTAAATATCATGTACAGGGCAAATAAATAACTGAGCTCTTTAAGAACTCTTGGGTGTAGGCCATCTGGTCCCAGAGACTTATTTGCATTTAGTTTATTCAATTTGGCTTGAATAATTTCTAAACTCAGGCAATTTATTATATCAGTTGAAAAAAAACAGTACTGACACCACATACATCCCAAAAAAAAGTTTGGTTTGCACATCCAAAAAGATATTTTTTTTTTTTTAGAAAAAATAAGTATAGGTGTATGCTGGTGTGGCAGTAAAATACAAAGAATCCAATATCAACAGCACTCTGCTAGCAGTAAAAACAATCAAAGGGAACATTGGAATTATTGAAAAAGCATTTCTTCTACTTTAGATACATGAAATCTTGAGGTTCTTGGCATGGGTGGGTGGGCTTATTACAGTTTTGAACGCTAAGAATTTCAAGTTTTCATATATCTAAAGTAGCAGAAATGCTTTTTCAATAATGTCAATGCTCTCTTTGACTGTTTTTTAGTGCTAGTAGAGTGCTGTTGATATTGGATTGTGTTTGTATTTTACCATCTACATCTACACTGGGCCCACCCACATCAGCACTGACCCTGTCCACATCAGCACTGAAACCACCCACATCCAAACTAGCAAACCCTACATCAGTTACTTTCTCTTTATTTGTGTATACATATGTGAAGAACCTATTTAGTAGCTCTGCCCCAGTGACCAACTCCCCATTACTGTTATTTAAGGGTCCTACATATTCTGACTGAATTTTTGGGAGTTTGTTTTGCTGTCCTTGGTCACCTTTTAACAGATTTTAATAAGCTGTTTGTAAACGCTAACCCCTCTGACTTATATTTGCTAAATGCCCTTTTTTATTATTTATTGCCCATTTAACAGAAGGTAGAAGTCATGTTGGATTTAATTTTAATCGCTAATATTTGTTATCTATAGGGATAAGTTTTGCAATTTAATTCCCCAAAGTATATTTGAAGTCCTCCCAGAGTAGTCTAGCCAGGAGACTGACAAGGCCACTCCAGGACCTTGAAATGCTTCTTACGAAGCCACTCCCTCATTGCCCTGGCGGTGTGCTTGGGATTATTGTCATGCTGAAAGACCCAGCCACATTTCATCTGCAATGCCCTTGCTGATGGAAGGAGGTTTGCATTCAAAATCTTGATCATGGCCCATAATTCTTTCAATCACGATCGTCACCCTGGTCAGTTTGCAGGAAACACCCCCAAAGCTGATGCTGCCCCCCTGCTTCACAATTATGGGGTTCTTTGGCTGCAACTCAGCATTCTCTCTCCTCCAAATAATCGATTTGTGTTCTCCAAGCGTTTACTTTGGTTTTGACCATCTGACCCCCCCAAACTTTTGGGACATCCAAATGCTCTCTAGCAAACTTCAGAGGGGCCCGACATGACTGGCTTAAGCAGGGGACATGTTTTGGCATGCAGGATCTAGCCCTAGTGGCGGTGTGTTACGATGGCAGCCTTTGTTATGTTGGTCCCAGCTCTCTGCGGTTATTTACTAGGTCCCCCCGTGTGGTTCGGGATTTTTGCCACTGTTTTTGGTCATTTTGACCCAGGGGGGAGTTCTTGGGGGGACCCCCAATCGAGGGAGATTAAAAGGGGGTCTTGTAGTTTTTTCCTTTTCTAATTATTGCTCCCACAGTTGTTTTCTTAAACCCAAGTTGCTTGCCTTTTTGAGATTCATTTTCCCCACCTGGTCGGACTAATTTCTTTTTCTGGTGCCCTTAACAGCTCTTGGTCTTCAAAAAGTCAGTTTGGAGTGTTGAGGTAGTGGACAGGTGCTTTTATACTGAAAACAAGTTCAAAAGGTGCCTTTTAATACAGGTAATAGTGGAGGACAGAGGCCTTTTAAAGAAAAAGTTACAGTTTTGGAGAGCCCCGAAATCTTGTTGTTTTTGGTGCCAAATTTATATTCCACCCTAATGGCAAAAAAATTATTTCCAAATTGACAATGTGATTTTCGGATTTGTTTTCTCATTTTGTCTTCATTGTTGAGGGGCTCCTATGATGCAAACAGACCTGCTCAGCTTTTAAGTGGGAAAACTTGCCAATTGGTGGCGACTAAATACTTTTTTCCCCCCTGTAGCACCCAACTCGGGTTTTTTTAACTCCATCGGTTCAGCCCTCCAATAAAAGCACCTCAGTTACAGCCGCATTCATGTTTTGAACGCGCTAAAAACCATAAGATTGGGTTTAAATGTTGTTCTACTGCATGCATTTCTGCATTACTGCATCAAAAACGCACATTCTAATTCTAATTTGAAATGCAGGTGAAATTTAAAGGGGTTTTTTTTGCTACAAAGATCACATCTATAATAATGGGAACAGTAAAAATTAGCACTTTTGCAATTGTTTTGTATTACCTAAATCATTTTGTACAGCAGATATTAGCTAATCTGTGTGTTTTACACCTAAAATTGCAGCCTGGAGTCAGGCCACATCCTCTTTTCTGTGATTGGCTGCCTGATATTTAGTTCAACCCCCCGGATGGGACACGACCCCTGTTCAGGATACATACCTTGTGCTGTGATTGGCTGTCCTGTGCTTACCCCACCCTGAGCTATGTGAAACTGAAGGTTGCTCTGCTTCTCTCCCAGGGACAGCTCTGATGTGAAGGATCTGGGCAATGCTATATTCATTCCTACCACCCATATAACACACATATAATACACTCTGCTCCCCCCACCCATATAACACACATATAATACACTATGCTCCCCCCACGGATAGAACACAGATATAATATAATCTGCTCCCCCACCCATATAACACACATATAATATACTCTGCTCCCCCACCCATATAACTCAATTTCCTAGACACAATGACTTGATGTCACTTTATGTAATATTAGGGAGTTGTATGTATAACTGCTTAAACCAATACAGGTGTTCTAGTTACAAGGAGCTTGCGGAGCCTGGGAAGGAGGTGACAGTTCTCCATGTATGATAACTGACCATTGCAGGAGGCCTGCAGAGCTGTGACATCCTCTCCCTTTTCCTGCTTACACAGAATGGAACTCAGAAGGGAGCAGGAACAGGTGATGAGGTCACCGCTCCACAGTGAGGGAAGACACGCCTACTGGGAGGAAAGACCCACCCCTGTATTTGAAGCTTTAAGACAGAGAAAATTTGAAGATGCCTGCAAAATCTTGTACTGACAAAACACTTATAAGGTTATAAAAAAGTGAATTTTTTTGCTTTGCTTGCTTTTTTGATGCAAGTGGAAAATGCAACAAAAAAGCAATGTGTGAACCCAACCTTAAAGGCCTTATATATGTGTTGATTTTCACCTGAACAGATACTTGAAGCCAATCATTGCCCCTATAGTGCCCCTCTGTAGGGGCAAAGTCACCATACATTTAGGAGAACAGGTTCCATTCACCCTGATTATAAAGGATCTTAAAGCAGATAAGTAGAGTGCATAGCCAAAATGGAGGCAGTCACTCCTCTAAATGAACTATAGAAAAGACAGAGTGGCTGTTCTGGTTAATTTGTGTCTATTTTTGTATAGTGCATTTGGCGGAGTGGCTGCCTCCATCTTGGTTGTGCACGCCACCTTTCTGCTTGAGGTGCTTATAATGAGTGTGAATAGAGATTGTTATCCTGAAAGCATGAGAGGTTTTGTCCAAAGGAGAGAGAAACCTAGAGATAAGGGTCCGCCTCATGAGGATATCCTAAAATGGAAGGTGGGCATACACAATTTGATCTAAGTGGGCACTAAAAAACTTAATTTTATATAAGTAGAAAAGATAGCAGTAATGCAGTTTAAATGTTCCATGAGTTCAATGTTTGTGTGGCTTTAAATACCTGCCAGGCACAGCTGTATTTTTTGTGCTGGAGACTTAGCTTATACACATCAGTGCTACAGTTTCTGCAGAGCAGCACACTTCTTTTTGTATTCTCATACAATGCATTAAATATAAATAAATTAGATTCACATTTATAATATAATTTAAGGATTACTAAAATACCTTCTATATATTTATTTCTGGATTAATGTCCATGGTTATGTATGACTAATGTTCATACTTTCTGTTGTTTTGATTTATTTAACCATTTAGATAAACCCTTTTTATAAGGCATATGTCTACAATGGCAACAACAATGGGCAAATAGTGTCATTTGTTTTATTGTCCAGCAAGATACATTTCACCAAATGCATGTGTACACTAGGGCTTTAAACATTAATGCATTGCCAAATGTGCAAGACCCAGGGGGGAAAACTAGAAGAGGGAAAATTGATCACAAATATTTGATTCAGTCCAGGGAAACAGACCAACAGCTATAAAGCATCTGTCTACACCATCTGTGTAATTTAAACTAGGTTACACTCTGGCAGGGTTGATTTCTTTCCATGCTTTTATTGGAGATAACATCAGTACACTCCTCAATAATAATGACAGCGATAATCACATTTAAACTAAAAATGTGCACAATACTTTGTATCTGAATGCATCCAATTTCCCTTTCTATACTATATCATTGTGTCATAGATGGAGCAAGCATTTCAAGGTATGTACATCCTTTGACTGTTTTTTCTTATAGTGGAATTTAATACATATTTTGCATATTCTAGTTATGTGCAAATACCTTATGGTTACTTCAACCAATTTTATGACGTTTCTACATATAATTTTCTTATGGAAGTTTTTTTTTAAATTTAGATTACCCCAAAATGTCAAATTAAGATAATAACTAAAACTGAGAAGTCTGGAGGACTATAGTACCAATGGAATAAGGCCAGTGTCAGACTGAGGTGCCTAGTGCCCACCTGAGGAGTTGATTTTAGGGGCCCACTGGGCCTCCCTGGCTCTGCCACCTACGGTATCCCACCTGGTCCCGCTTCAACTTATACAGACCGATGTGAGGACATCATCATCACACTAACCTGTATTTAAGATGGGGTGCTGGGGCTTTTGAGTCTCTCATCTAATTTTAGCAGGACACCGGGTGGTAAACATAAAAGGTCTAAAGATATATGTCCCCTCTCCAAATGATACATTTTATATAAATAAAAATATATAAAGCTATAGCATAAAATACTAAGTATAAAACCACTAAATAATGTTGTACAGTTACCAAATAACACCGCTACACCCTGTAGGTATATACATGCCCCCTGTAGATGTTTACATTTCACCTGTAGGTATTTACATGCCCCTGTAGGTGTATACATGCCTCTTGTAGGTATATAAATGTTCCCTATAGGTATATACATACCCCATTTAGGTTTATACATGCCCCTGTAGGTGTATACATAGCACCTGCAGGTATATAGATGCCCGCTCTAGGTTTATACTCCCCCTGTAGGTTCATATATACCCCTTGCAGGTATATAGGTGCCCCTGTTATTTAAAAATAAAAAAAAAATGTACTCACCTCTTCTCTCTTGTTCCAGCTGAGAAACTCATGCTGGGAGCTTGCGTCTGGTATAGGGCGTGACATTATCATGCCACCTACGGTGGGATGGAAGCTCCCGGCGTCTCTTGTGACTGGGACGCAGAAGTGCAGTCTGCGCTGCTGAGTGAGTATGTGTCGGACTTGGGGCCCACCAGAGGATCCTTCAATCCCCCAGTGGGCCAGTCCGACACTGCATAAGCCATTTGGACCTTCATGGATCAATTTCTTACCCCCATTTCTTAAAGCCTGACATACATCATAAATGCATATCAGTTGATGGAGGATTTATCCCTAAAGTTGCTTGTTTTTTTGACAATGTACTGAACCCTACTTTAACCGAATTTGCTCTGAATGAAAGCAAGAGGATGGTGCTGGAATATGAAATGCTTGTTACTGAGCTGAAAATGCTGTTTGTGAATATAGCATGCAATGAAGTATGCAAAGATATTTTTCCATGAAAGGTTTATGCCTTCTATTAAAAGCAGATGCACACCAAAGTGCAGTAGGTAGCCATTCATGTTACTGTGTTGTTCGGTTCGACACTGGATTGACCAAAGTTGTGAAAAATTCAGGTTCGGGATATTTTTTCTCTCACTCTATCTCTACCTCTAATCCTGTCGCTAATGATAACTGTTACCCTAACCTATGGTTAAGACTGGGGTTTTCAGGTTGTTTTAGAGGTTTAACTTTTAGCATCATTCCAGGTCATGGCCTTGTGCGAATATTTGATGACAGTTCCAGTTTCTCTTGGTTACCTCTAGGTCATGGAAAGTTGAAGAGATGTTGAACATCACATCGGACATCATGTATCATGTCCAAGATCACTTCTGGTTCCCAAAACATACCGGTAACCTAGAGAAAATCAAGGTGTCATTGGACGTTACACCAGAAATGATGCCACAGAAGGAGTGATATAAGGTCTACAGCCATGTGGGATAAAGAGTCATGCTAAAAGAGTTTTAAACTCCTAAAAACCCTAACACTTCGAATTTAGGGCTAGGGTTACATGTACATCTAGCATACGGGTTAGGATTAGAGCTAGAAATAGAGTTATAGAAAAAAAGTCACAAATTTGGTCAAACCAATATTGAACCCAACTTTGGCTTAAGGTTTACAATTTTTGGCAATTTTTGCCAAAATTTCATTTGGATTAAACTAGAACGTATTGCTTACAATGGTCTAGCCATGTAGTACAAGACAGTGCTAGGTTTTCCAGTGACAAAGACACTTCTTTTAGCTGTTCTTCATTACAGCTTATTAATGTTGTCCCAAATTGGAGACTCTATGTACTCAAAATAATAAAATTAGAGCTTTCTAAACCAGATAATGCTTTTGGAGAAAAGTTGCTCCACATAACAGCTGTCTCAATGCCGTGACTTGTAGCAGCACTCTCACACTGGAAGATTTGCTTCTCTCTTTATTCAAATATGTAATATATTATCTACCTTCACCAATCTACAGTAACATATACAGGGGGATAGGTTGAATCTGGTGTCGATCTAAAATAGCTCTGTTTTAATATGTTCGATCCGATGGTATGTATGAAAGTGTCTCACAGCACTTTATACATGTGTCCTGTTCTACGCCCCAAAACTAGTCTCAGTCATGCCACTTTGAAACTGATATGGATTTGTAAGCAAGTTTGCACACTGTATGCATGGCACACCCTCGCATCTTTCGTGCATTCAAAAGTGTTGTGTGTTTTGGCGTTTACTTTGGTTCACACATCTTTAAACGGGGCGATGACGTTCGTCCAAAAACCCCAAAAAATGCATATTCTGTTCATACATGTAAAATCTTTAAATTTCTTTTTTTTAAGTTGTCACTAAATTTTGGGCGATATGTTGGCCCGCTAGATGTTAATGCACCAAACCGTATGGTTGGTCTTTTTTCATAAAACTAAACCCTTTCAAATCCCCCCCCTAATTGGGGGTTTTCGGGGGGTGTGTCGCACCCACTCGTGTTATTTACCTTATGTGTGGCTCGGCACAATAGAGGATTATGCTCACAGGCGCCTATTGTTGGGAGTCGCAGTGGAGTTTTTGGGGTGTAAGGGGCAAAAATGCCAATTTTCTCAATTTACACCAGTTTTTAAATACAAAGTAATTTATTATAATTTAAAACTTTTTAAAAAATGTAATTATTTAAATTTAAATAAAAAAATATTACCATTAAAATTGATAAAAAAATAAAAATTTACCCCCAAAAATATAAAAAATTTCTATAAAAATGTATTTTAAAATTAATGAATTAAAACAAATTTACATTAAAAACCCCATGATTTTGTTGTTCAGATTTTTCTTTTAAAGATTGTAACTAAATTAAATTTAAAATTTTTTTGTGCTCTCACCCTTTATTGAAAATTACAGAAAAGGCCAGCACGTACAGGTATTGCTGGGCCTGTGTTCCAAGGGGATCAGTACCTTGTTTCTATTACTGAATGCTTTCTAAGGTCTTTTTAGAAGTCCGTTGTCTATACCTTAAAATTTGTTGGGTGCACCTAAACACAAAGGCGAGGCGGTAAAACTTTAAAAATTTTAAACGCAAAAAAAAAAACTTTCAAAATTCGGGCGCTTTTTACACTAAAAATGAGATCAAACTTTTTCCTTTTGACACGCCTTCCTTATACATGTCCCCCCTTTGTGTCTGCGATACGCACTTCAAATAGAAAAGAAACCCTTGCACCCCCTTCAGCAGCTGAATTTCCTCCCAACCCGTTTGCTTTTTCCCACGAAAAAAAGAGCCCTGCTCAGAAAACAGGCACAAGTTTAATGTTGTTGGGGAATCTCCGTTATTGTTCTTCTGGCCGCATAGTGATTTTAATTGTATTTCAAAACAATATCATAAAATTTCAAAATTTTTACCTTTTCTTATTTTGTCTTAGTCATTTTTTTAAAATACATGTAGGCCAAAAACCTTTACCTTTTCCTTTGTATTTTTATAGTGCTTGACAAATTGACATACGGTTTGTTATGTTATGTTAATTTTTACCCCGGATGAAAATGTTATACCTTTTATCCCCAAAAAATGTTCATTCTGTAAAATGTCAGCGAGATGCGTAAGAGAATTTATAATTCTAAAAAGACATGTACTGAACAAGGTTTACAAGAAAAAGACGAGGTTTGATTAATTGTGCAATTTTCAGTGATGGAAAATCTACAAAAAATGGGCGATGTTGACTTTGGCGCTGACAGGCCAGTTCTAAAAGCTTTAAGGCAGTGGGAATCCACAGTTTTTATGAACCGTTTTCTGGGGTTTCATACAGGCGCAGTTAGTGCCAATTGACAAATCGGTCAGGTGGCCACCTTTTTCTTGGTTGGCTGTTCTAAGTGTTTGCCCCCAGATTTTTTGGGATCAAAAAACCCATAAAAAGTGTCTACTTCTCGAAATTTTGGGGTGCACGCCCCCAAAATGCCCCCAAAAATTTGGGCATTCAAATGTAGTGTCTTTGGGGGATTTTTAAAGGCATTATCCTACTGTTTTGTGTTATAAAAAATCTAATTGTAAAAAAAAATGACTTTGTTGGGATTT
Organism: Phyllomedusa bahiana; assembly: GCA_025379985.1. NCBI lineage: Eukaryota > Metazoa > Chordata > Amphibia > Anura > Hylidae > Phyllomedusa > Phyllomedusa bahiana. Next base: position 16,558 of record JAODAL010067806.1, read on the forward strand.
TTGATCTGTTCCTTATTGTATCTAGATTTTTGTTTTTATACCCCCTAACTTTATTAATTTAAAAAAAAAATTTTGTTTAAAAAAACAAAGGGACCTAGCGCCCCAAATTTTCAGTGCACCTATTCATACTTTTTTGTCTCAAAATTACCAGAAAATGGGGGCCGCCCGTTCTAATGTCGCCCCAATGTTTTTTTTACATTGAATCTCGGGGAAGTGAAAGGTAAATTCAATACTTTGTGAAAGGTTTGGGGGTTTGAATAAGATTGTGTTATATGTATATTTGAAATCCCAAGCTTTTCTCCTTTTTTCTCTGCTTTAAAAAGGAAAGATCCATTTTGTAAAAATGATGCGCAAAATTATGAAGACAAGTGGCTGGATTGACCACTTGTTTCTGTTTCTTCAAAATGTGCCTCCCGTATTTTCTCCTTTTCCTGAAGTTTCGTTTTACTGGAAAATCACTAAAGTTTTGGCTAATGCAATCCCGGACTTTTTCCCAGAGGGGACGTGGACCCCTAAAGTGTATTACAGCTGCCTAAATATGGACATACATCCCTTCCT
>JAODAL010067807.1:0-17115 GCA_025379985.1 Phyllomedusa bahiana
AGGGGCCCGTCCCAAGATTTCAAAAAATTTTCACCTTTTCTGAAACATGCTACCGCGGGCGATCAGGCACATTCACAACCCTCATAGTTTTAAGAGGGCCCTGAGATCACATCTTCTCAGTCTAGCCTACCAGGATCCTTAACTGCTATCACACACATTTGTCACTCCCTACACTAGGGCACTTAAAGGCACTTATCTGTATATAGATGTACTGTCTGGGTGGCAGGTTTCATCCATTTTTCCATGTAAATCACCCCCTATTTATGAAACATGGCTGGACCATTGTAAACTTGGCACTTCTCACCGTTTTTTTCAGCCATACACCCTAATAGATTGTAATCTCTCACGAGCAGGGCCCTCATACCTTGTGTCTCATCTGTAAGTACTTTTAATGTGTAATGTCTTTGTTTACCCTGGGAATTTGGTAAAGTGCTGCGGAATATGTTGCCGTTATATAAATAAAGATTATTATTATTATTATTAATGTTTAAATAGTGTATAGATAGATTCATAAATAATAGCTAGCTAGATGGAAAGATATGTAGATAGATGATAGACAGATAGATAGATAGATTAGATAGATAGATTAGATAGATAGATAGATACATAGAGAGATAGATAGATAGATAGATAGATAGATAGATAGATAGATAGAGCAAGAGTTTTTATTACTTAGAATTGTAGGAGTGCCATTATGCAAAACAAGTAGTATCTCTTCATTGGACTAGACAATAAAATCACCATGTAAGCAATAATAATCACATTTTGATTTGTTAGTTATTAATAAGAACACAACTTCTATTATTCTTAAAAGGAATATGTCGCCAATTTTTATTTTTTTTACTTATTATATCAAGCCCCTGATCCATATGCTTTTCCTCTCAGTCGTTTTTTATTTCCTGTTTGTAGATTTCTCAATTCGGCCGTCTATATATGATTGTGGGAGACACTCTTGCTTGCACTGCTTTAACAAAAGCCCAGAGAGATACTTTACAGCAGCTTCATGCCCCATAGCATTTTTTAAGACAGATTCTGTCCCATAGACTTATATAGGAGAGTTTTCACTGTGAAGGGAGGGGAGAGGTAGAGCTGTGACTATCTCCTCCTGTGATTGGTGGATCCTGTGTTATCTGTACACATTGGTGTCTCCTTTCAGTTTGACCCTGCATTTACTGATAATGAGCACACTGCTGAAATGCTCTCTAAACAGAACAGGAAATTTCAGACGATTATTAGGCTTAGTGGCCAAAGTGAAAACTGCAGGACTTAAGAATTATTTAAAAAATACTGAAAGTGATACGAAAAATTGAAAAAAAACAACCAAAAATTCTTAAAAAATGTGTTTAACATAAAAATGGGAGTTAAACAATAAATCATTTTTTGATGACACATTCCCTGTAAGAGCTACGTATGACATAGAATCTTTCACCTAAATCCGACTGTTTACTGAAAAAAAAGTGCTGAATATGGCCTTTTAAAGCTGAAGCAACAAGTAGCCATGTTTATACTTATGGGAAACAAACAGTCCTTGATAAGCCATAATACTGTGAGAGAAGGAATAAGCAGAATCTTTTGGGGGAAAGGTGATAAGAAAGTGAAAATCCACATAATGGAAATATACCACACAAGAAGGCACTTGTCAGCCATTTTAAAACTGCAAACTTTTAATCTGTTGCAGGCCATAATTTTTCTAAAGAATTTAAAATATCCAATAAATGATAGATAGATTTTAAAAGGAGTGGTAAAAGGTATTAGAAATCCCCAGTAAATTTTTCCCTTTAGAATAGATCTGATTACCCTGTAATTTTTGATGTTGATTTTTTTTTGCAATGAGGGTGACAAAAACCCCAAAAATTTGGGAAAATTGTTTAGGGTTTTTTTGATCTCTGAGTTGATCTTCATTTTTCCACACTGATAACCATTACCTCTATTTTCCACTCAAGGTCTGGTCTCCCAAATTACACTATTTCCTATGTCAATAAAATGCTCGCTCTGATAGATATGTTTTCAGAAATACAGAAATGCTTTTGACAAAGAATTTTAGTAGTTGAGATAAAGGGGAAAAACGGGGCTAAAAAATTACCTTTAATTTTCCTGAATATATAGGCACACATATTCATGTTATACATTGGTCTCGGAGTGAAGAAATATTGTAGAAAAGGCCAGTGGCAAAAAAAAAGAGAAAGGAACAGATAGTAAAAGATGCATAGGTGCATATTTTGCTGATAGTACAGGGCACCTAATAGGAAGTGCCAGTTCATAGCAAAAAGGAAGTGATGTTTATTCAATGGGGTGAAAACTTCACAGCTAAGCAAAGAGTAAAGTCCCAGAATAAGTGTCCACAAAAATATCTGGGTTATCAGGATATTGCCAGTTTGGCTAGCAAGCCACCTAGTCCAACAAAAAAAGATGCTTGGTGAATCGGCTGTATACTAGCTAGGGGGCTAGAGATGGGGAATTTCCCAAATTGGGTTTTTCGTTCACTTCGCCAAATTTTCCGAAAAAAAAACTTCTTCCAAAATTATTCGGGACGAATCACGTTAAAAAACAGCTATTTTCCAGCTCACAAGCCTCAGGGTGCTGAGAAGGTTGTGCCATCAAAAATATGCAGGGGGAGCTTGGTTTGGTCTTTATACAATGTTGTGTTTTGTTGCCCGCAAAATGACTGCCGCCGTCTTAAATTGCTTCACTATAAAAATTCCCCGGGCACCCAAGGGCAAAACTGACCAAAAAAAAGGGGGAATGTTTCTTTAAGGGCCCGGCAGCGACGCTCGAAAAAAACAAGCTGGGCTCAGGTGGCAACAACAGTGACAGGTGGGAGGTGACATGGCGCCACCAGCTGGGTCAGCATGGCACAATACATTTTGGAGGTGGGAAAAACAAGTAGCCACAGAGTGGCACAAAAACACAGTTTGGGGAGGGTTTCGGCACACCCAGCAGCAGCATTGGGGAGACAGTGACACAATACAGAGTGTGAGGCACGGGAGCGACACAAAACGCAAATGGGGTCAGAAGTGGCCAAAGAACCCCAGGTGTGGTCACGGCAGCACCCAGCAGCGCATGGGCAGACAGTGGCACAGACACAGTGTGTAGGCACGGGGGCAGCCACATGCGCACTGAGGTCAGACATGAACAAAGACAGAGTGTGTAGGTCACCAGCAGCCACAGCACCATGAGGTTAGACAGTGGCACATGACACAGGTGAGGGCACGCAGCAGCCACACAGCAGCATGAGGTCAGACAGTGGGACAATGACCAGGTGTAAGGTCACGGCGCAGCAAAGAGGTCAACAGTGGGGCAAGAACATGTGTAGGTCTGGCAGCAGCCCCACAAACAGCAGCATGAGGTCAGACTGGCACAAAGACATTCTGGAGGTGGGAAAAACAGGATAGGGCCCCAGAGTGGCACAATGACACAGTGTGTAGGTCACGGCAGCAGCCACACGCAGCATGAGGTCAGACAGTGCACAATACATTCTGAAGGGCAAAAACAGGAGTAGGCCACAGAGTGGCACAATGACAGAGTTGGAGGTCACGGCAGCAGAAGCACCCATGAGGTCAGACAGTGGCACAATGACATTCTGGAGTGGCAAAACTGGAGTAGGCCACAGAGTGGCACAATGACAGAGAGTGGAGGTGACGGCGGCAGGAGCAACAGCATGAGGTCAGAGAGTGGCACAATGACACAGTGTGGAGGTCACGGCAGCAGCCACAGCAGCAGCATGAGGTCAGAGAGTGGCACAATGACAGAGTGTGGAGGTGGGTGGCAATACCAGTCCCTGGTAAAGATGGTTGGTGGCAGATGGAGAAACTGTCAGCAGATGTGTGGCATCAGGCGGGTGGCGGCATCAGAATAGTGGCTGAGGCAGGTAGTTTGAACCCAGACTCATTTCTCACAGTTTGGGTGAGGCGTCATGGCTGATGTAGTCTGACGCCTAAGGCATTGGTGTGTGGAAATCCTGGCCGATCCACGCCTGATTCATCTTGACAAAGGTCAGTCGTTCCACATTTCCCGTGGACAAGCGGGTTCTCCTTGGGGTAACGATGGCCCCCGCCGCACTGAACACCCGCTCTGATGCCACACTACTGGCCGGGCAGGACAGCTTCTCCACTGCAAACTCGGAAAGTTGCATCCAGTTTGGCTGCCCAGTAGTCCAGCGGATCTTCTAACTGGTGTGGCAGAGTGCTGTCCAAGTAGGCCACAACCTGTTGGTTCAGGGTCTGCTCCAGGTCCTGCTGTGCTGCTGGCGACTGCCCTCCTCACTAGGCGGGTGAAGGAAGCTGCTCATCAGTGACTCCAGACTTAGGTTGCTGCTGATGGAGCTGGTACTGCTCCGACCCCCCACCTTCCCCCGGCAGCCGCGGCAGTAGTACGTGAGCGCTGAAGACCCCCCGGTCAGACCTGTCAGAGGAGGGACGATGCCGCACATAGGCAGCGGCCAACTGACTTCGGAGGATTTCCCTATAGTATTTGAGATTGTCCTCCCTTCAATAGCTGGGAAAAAGGCTCCCATTTTGGGACCGGTAGCGAGGGTCCAATAGGGTGGAGGGGCCAGAAGTCATCCCTCTGCCGGATGCTGACTATTCGGCTGTCACTAGCCAGGCAAATCAGCATGCTTTTGGGGGCCCTCTGCAAAAAGTGAATCCAGGGGCTCCATGCCTCCATCTCCACTGTATACTGCCATGGTGCTTGCGGGTCATCTGCCTCGTCTTCCTCATCATCATCCATCCACAGAAAGTAAAAATTGCCCCCGTTCTCCCTCCTTTAGTCCCCCTCTGGGGCCCAGGACAGTTTTAACAAAGCATCTGTTCCAGGACATGAAGCAGTGGAATGACGTTATTCATCCCGTAGTCCTGGCGACTACCAAATAACGTGGCCTCCTCGAATGGCCTCAACAAATGGCAGGTGTCACGCATGAGCTGCCACTGGCTGAATCAAAGTTACACAGTCCTGTCTGCCGGATCATCAAAAAATCGTTAATGGCCTTTCTCTGTTCATACAGTCGGTCCAACATGTGCAGGCTGGAATTCCAACTGGTGGAAACATCGCATATCAGAGTGTGTTGGGGGAGGCCGTTCTGCCGCTGCAACTCGAGGAGGGTGTTTCCCGGCCCTTTTTTGGAATGGTTTGAAGGGGAATGCACATTTTTCCTGCCATTTTCGAATCTTCTGAAACCCGAGGGAAAGACTTCGGAAAACCTTTTCAAAACCCCCGATTGAACACGGTTGCGTTTGCGGGGCGCTTTGGCCCAATCCCTCCTCGGTCCCAAGCGCAGACAAATTTTTCCCCCTCCCATTGTCTGTAACCAGGGTTCCGTTTTTAAGTTGGCGGGGAAAACCCAAAAACCATCGATTTTTTTTGCGGGCATGACGGGAGCAGTTCCTCCCCTGGGTGACTTTGGGTTCGCCGAGGAAAAGCCGGGTTTTGAACTGCGTGAAAACCTTTTGTGCCCTCCCACTTGTGGTTTAAATGGGAAGCATACTTGGTAGGCTGAGAGGGTTTGGTGGTGGGGTTGGGGGGGAGGAGGGGGGCGGACTTTGGGCGCGGGAGCCGCATTTTGGGCCCACGGGAGGAGAAAAAAATTCCGTTTTCCGCCCCAATTTGGGGGTTTTGGCCTGTGCGGGGAACCCACATTCCCCCCCAGGGGGGCCCTAAAGGGACTTTTAAATGGCCCTGGCCGATTTCCCAGCTCGGCCCGTCCGCGCTGCCTTTGCCCCTTTGGGGAAAAAAAACCGAAAAGCTAAAGGGACTGGCCCACCTTCTTTTTTTAATTTTTTATGAAGTCGGGTACTCCCTTTTTTTGGGAAAAGAAAATTTGGGTTTGGGAAAAACTCTAAATGGGGGCTCCGGAAAAAAACCCTTTTGTTCTCTAAAACGGGCGAGTCCACCATTTGGAAAGGGAGGGCTCAGTCCCAACAATTGGTCAGGAGAAAGGGTACTTGCTGCCCCTTTGGGGAGGTTTTTGGCGCTTTATTTTCTTTTTGAAATTTTTGCCCGCTAAACGACTGTGGCCCCCATAGTAGCGAGAAGCAGGAGCATTTTTGGGCCCGGGTGATGTTGTCAAAGAGAAACAGCCCCTTCTCCCAGGGGGGGTTTGGAGCCTTGACGGGCTGCAATCGCATCCCTTTTGCCACTGGGCGTGCGGGGCTTTTGCTGCGGTGGCGGGATGGACCCCCACTCTAAAGGGCCACGTTTCCCCCACGCCCCCCGGGAGGGTGCCCGGCTGCATGTGTTTGACACGGGGCCCGGGTGCCAACGTTAGCTCCCTGGCCACGCTTCACTTTCTGCCCACAGATTTCCCATATACACATATTGGGCCCTTCCCCCGGGTTTGGTTTTTGGAAAAAAAAACTCCCAACACCGCCGATATCGGTTTTTTAAACCCCCAACGCCCGAAATGAGGGGACTACTCCCCCGCCGTCCCTTTCGCAAAGCCCCTTTTTCCCGGGCTACTTTTTTGGGACCTGCGAAGCGAGTTTTTTCCCCCGGGGGCCCCGTTGGGGGGGCCCGTGACCTCATCACTGAGCTATCCTGTGCCCACAGGGAAACCCAAAAACCCACCTTGTGGCTGCGCCGCTGCCTGACGCGAAAGATGACGCCCTTTTCCCCTGACGATGATGAAGCCCTTGCCTCACCCGGCCCCCAAGTCGGTCGCACATCTTCATTATTTGTGTTTCATTACCCAACGCTGTCCTAAATAAAACCGGGTCTTTTTTAATGCAGGGGCGGGGCCCCCCAAAAACATGACCTCCCATGCCACTCTAAAAATTCTATATTTTTGCCCCCTTTACGCAGGAAGCGGGAAAAATTTTGGCCCCTTTTTCTTCGCTGAAAGTAGCTGCGACTGCCCTCCTAAAATTGTTCATCCTGGGCTATAAAAATTTGGGGGCTGACCCAAAACCCCTGGGTAATCTCTGGCTAAAGGGAAAAGGGGGAATGAACAGAGGGGGTTTTGGGGAGGGGTTGAGGGCCGCTGGGCCCCTCCCGGGCCATGCCAACTTAAGGGTTGTGTCTGACTTTTCCCCCCGGGGTCTTTGGCGGGGGTTTTGGGTCAAGTATTTCTTGGGGATAAGTGGATGACCTATCAAAAAATCAAAAACCTTTGGGTTTGGGCTAAAACAACACCCCGGCTGCTAAAAGGGGACAGCGGCTTTTGTGGACCCACCGTTTTGACCCATGCGCGACACCCCCTTGCGGGCTGTGACCGGGGCCATGGAATGTTTTTTGCCTCTCCCCCACTCGCGGGGAAAAAGAGCCGGCCACCTCTCTCTGACAAAATTTTGTTCAAAAATAAAAAGACACCTGTTTGATGAAGTTATCTGTATATGATAAATAAACACCCTGTATTTGACTCCAAAAATAACCCGTAAAAAGGGCCCTGGAAACCCCTTTGGTTAAAAATTTGCGCTCCCCCAAATGGGCGGGAAAAAAATTGGGCTTGTAGGGTGCCTTTTTAAAAAACTCTGGGGTTTTTTAACTGATAAAAAAGCAAAAAACAGGTTTTAATTTAAAAACCTTTTCGGATAAAGAATTATGTTACAGAATTTATTCTGTGGCGGTGAAAAACAAAAATTTTTTTTTTTCTGAGTACAACTGCCGAACAATGCTTAATTAAAACCCCGGATGTAAAATTTCGCAAAAAAAATTTAGCGGGCCCCAAACTACTAGCTTTGGAGTGTGTTTACAATTGTGTGTTTTCTTAAAGCTTTCACAACAAGAAAAAAAATTGAATTAACCTTCGCTTTTTGAAATTTTGCACGGGGAAAATTTTTTTTTTTTGGCGGTGAAAAAGAAAGGGGTTTTTTTTTTCTCCCACAAAAAGAAAAACAACGCTTAATTTTAACCCCCCTTTGGGTGAAATTTCGGGAAAAAAATTTGAGGGAGCCACAAACCCTTCTTTTGGGCTTTTAAGCGGGGGTTACAATTGCGTTTTTTTCTACGCTACAAAGGCCCAAAAGAAAAAATTGTAAAAAACCTTGGGTTTTTTGAATTAAACAAAATTTTAAAAATTTTATTTTTTGGCGGGGAAAAAGCGGGTTTTTTTGGGGTCCCACAGGGAGGGAAAAAAACGCTTAATTAAACCCCCCGGAAAGTAAATTGGGGCAAAAAAAATTTAGCAGCCAAAAAATGAAAATGGTTTTTTTGTATTGTTAAAAAAAAGCTGTTTCTTTAAATTTAATTTCACCCGGAAAATGGCTTTTGACCCCTTTGGAAATTTTAATGTTTCTGTGAGCCCAAAAGCATTAAAAGTTTTAAGCAGCTTGCAGTGGACGCCCCACTGGGGCTTCAGATTCCCAAACCCCACAAAATCAGAAATAGAACATTAAAAAAGCAGTCCTGGGGAAAAAGCTGAGAACCCCCCCCCCAAAAATTTGCTTTATAAAAATCAGTTTCTTCATTTAAAAGCTTTCACAATCAGCCCGAGCAGCACCTTTTTTCCCGATTCAGTAAAAAAAAAGTGAGAGGAGTGTGAGCTCCCGCGTCGCGGGCCCCCCCTTATAAAGTGCGGGGGACGGCACAGAATTTCCCCTCGGGCCCCTGATTGGCTTAAACTCTGGGACATGTCAAAGCCGGGTATCCCCTTTTTCCCCAGAAATGGCTTTGCCCCCCTGTAACGCCCCTTGCTTTCAAACCCCTTTTATCAAACCAAAAAACACCAAATTTCCCTTCAGCCAAAAGTTTCCCCCCCAAAATTCACTTTTTGTTCTAACCGAAAATTTTCCCCAAATTCTAAATGAATTCCACTTAAATTTGAACAATTCGCCCATCTCTAGCTAGGCAAAACCCTTTAGTTAGAGGCTGCAATTTCATTTTTATTGAGAAATTTTATTGTCGGGTTTTCCCGTTTTATGAAACTAATTTGAATTGTAATAAAAAATATTGTGTTAAAAAAAAAAAGAAAGGTACCAAACAAAATATTCTAGTTTTCCCCCTTTATTTCAAAGAAACCCCTTAACAGTGTAAAAAAAATTTGATCAGTAGGCCGTGGGGGGAAGGTGGACTAGCATCTTTTCAAACCTCCCAACGTCCCGATTTGGGGGGGGACTTTCCCCCTTTGGGGGGTTTCCCTGTCCCGCGGGCCCAGGGAAAGGGTGGGGGGGTATCCCGTTTTTTTGGGGGAAAAGTCCCGGGGGATCCAGGGCATGTGGGCCCTGAATCCCTGGGGCTTTACGGCCCATGCAGATCAAGTTTTTTATTTTTTCCCCGAGACGCCCCCAAAAAGTTTTTGCAAACACCGGGGGTCTGTCGAAGTCTCTCTCCCCCACATGGGCTGGAACAGTGAGCCCGGGAAAGCAGGGGGAGGGGAAATTTGAAAACGCCCCCCCCTGACTCACTGGCCCGCAGGGGTTTGGCCCCGCCCCCTCACAAAACTGCATGTACAAAAGGGGTGGAGGCAGCAGCTGCAGCAAGAAGAGGACACAGCAGGGAGGTAAGTAACACTCCCTCCCTGTCCCCAAAACGCCCCCCCCTCCCTTCCTGGCCCCTTACTCAGCCGCCTCTGTCCCCCAAAATGGGGATTCTCAATAAATAAATAATTTTTGAAAAAAATAAACAACGTGGGGTTCCTCCCAATTTCTATAGCCAGCCAGAGTAAAACAAACAGCTGCAGCCTAATGCTATCATAATGGGAAGGTCCATCAATACTTGTCCCTTCCCATTCTAAGAGTACCAGCCTGCAGCCGCAACAGAAGCAGACCCTCACATTAGAGGGTCTGCATCTGATGGTTACCTAGCTCTTCCCGGTACTCCTGGTGCATTTGGTATTGAGGTAATAGTGACACAGGGTTAGTGTCAGCCTCGGGGTGACAAAAACTGCTGCAGGCTGACACCAAGCCCGAGCGATAGTAATAGAGGCATCTGACAGACACCACCATAACTATCACTGGAAAAAATGGAAAAAAATAACACAGAAACACAATAAAAAAACAGTTTATTTAAATAAACTCCCTGACACCAACCCTCGCTGACCATGTTAATTTAGAAATAGATGCTACACTGGTCTGACGTAGTCTAATGAATCCAATAGTATTATATTCCATTCCCTGCATCCCTGAAGGTCACGGCTGTGGCTGATCATCTGGGGGTGCAGGGGATGGAGAACAGACAAGAGCCGCACCACAATCTCTGGGGGTTGGTCTTCTGTCTCTCCCCAGGAGATTGTGTTGTAAGCTGTGGCCTTTACCTCCTCTTTCACCCCTGTGGCCTAGTGCCAACACAAAATACAACCCTCACCTAACACTTTATAACCCCCTGACCACTGCCTGTTGCACCATACCCCCCGTACTCCACCGATTACCCCATGGGGAGATTGTACAGAGGTAGGAATTGGTAGGAAGGTGATGGAAAAGTGCAGAGTCTAAGATGTTTTTGTGGTTAATTCTGCAGGGACGAGGTCAGGAGGTGGTCATGGTGATCTGGAAGGAATGGAGAAAGGGAACGACTCCCAACAGAGAAGACGTCACCTGTGAGTCACTAAATTGTATTGTACTGTCATCACTTATATGTCTGCAGAGCCTGTGTACAACTGCTATCTACCCCCCCTATGGTCGCTGTATGGTGGTATATACAATCGGTAGAGCCTGTGTACAACTGCTATCTAACACCCATATGGTCACTGTATGGCCGGAATGTTGGTAGGAGTTTAATGGTTTATATTCAGTATCAGTATGGCTGTATTTTATTCAGTCACTATGTGGTGGTGATGTGTGGTCATGGTGTTGTGGTATTACTCAGTCACTATGTGGTGGTGATGTTGTCATGGTGTGGTGGAGTTATTTGATCTCTGTTTAGCGGTATCATTGATAATATTAATCTTGTTGTGGTCAGTAACAGTAAGGGGATATTTGTTCCCTGTACATTTCTTTATATAATGACATATTTACAGACCCTAGTGGCACTGCTGTTGGGTTGGCGCTGGTCTTCTGGAGGGGTGGGGCATGATTTTGTTTGGCGGAGTGTGGTTAGAGGCGTGTCCTGATGTGATGTCATTTGTTTGGGTGTGGTCAGAGGTGTGGCTAACCTGTCCCTATTTGCAATCTCTAAAAGTTGGGAGGTTTGTCTTTAGTGTCAAAAAGGAGCCAAAAGCCATGCTATCCTACATGAAGGCACAAATACTCTAAATGCTAGGTGGGGCAACGGGTCTTAGCTTAGTATTGATATCTGGAATCTCAGTGCACTTGGCTAGTTAGAAAAAGCATCTTTACCTAAAATAAAATAAAAATATCATCATTGTCATTCTTACACATTACCTTTGAGATCTACAGCCTATCTGGATAGTAAAGCCAAACTATGCAACAATATATACAACATAATATCAGCAATACTCTATAAATGCCAAAAACAGTCAACATGAATATAGGAATTTTTTTCAAAATGTATTTCTGCCACTTCAGGACACATGAAAATTTGAGGTTCTTAGCGCACATTTTTGATCAAAATTGCGAGAGCCCATCAAGATGATCAAGAGATCAAGATGATCTCAGTGCAGGTGGGAACCTACACTGACATTTTACCTCACTTGGTGCCTGTTTAGACCTCAACATTTTCAGGGAAAGAAGGTTTTGGTTATGCACTTCGCCCATCCACACAGACTGTTTTTAATCAGAGCAGAACGCAGCTGGGACCTTCTCTCCCTGAAAATATGGAGGTCTGAATAGGTTCCTATCTGAATTGAGGTCAGCTTGTTGTGGTGGACCGTCTTTCACAATGTTGATCAAAAATTTTCATGTGTCCAATAGTGGCAAAAAAGCATTTTGAAAAAATCTCTATATTCACCATTGACTGTTTTTTCTGGTGTTCGTTAAAGGGGTTGTCTCACTACATTGATTCATCTCACCTCAGTCCTGTTTTCTTGGTTTCATTTTGAATTTACTGGCTTCTACTAGGCTGCAGTAGAAGCCAGGTCTGTAGCTATAGCAACCAGTGCTGGCAGCCTATCATGAGAGATTGAACAGGTCTGTAGCTATAGTGACCTGAGGAGCTGATGTATGCCATACAAGAGGGATATCTCAGAACAGATAGGATACTGTTATGGAAACATGTTGCAAAGTGACTTGTTTCTGCAAGCTCTTTAATATTAAAAGCAATCCTTGTAGCGAGACAACCCATTTAAGTGCTGCTGATATTATGTTGTGTTTGCAATGTTTTGCATGCACCAGCATAATTTTTTTTAGAATTGTTTTGAGTGTGCTAATCAATTTTTATTTTTTTTTGGGATGCAACAATACATGTAGATATAACAATAATACAAAACTTCTCTTCTCAGCTACTTAGTTTTCTTGAAAAAGGAACCTTTACAAGAGAGGTTACATGTAGAATAATTTAGAGATATGTTGGGGTATTTACATTTAGTCCAGAGTTTAACAAATTAGCCCATAGAATAAAATCTGACAAGTTTACTGTCTATACACATTCATATGCACTTCTCTAATTCAACACTTGGTTGCCTCTCACTTCATTTAAATGTTCTGTGGGTTGTGTGGCATTCAACATCCGGTTCCACAGTGCATTGTTTACAATGAAGCGGTCATCAGTGTGTGATATAGCCAAAGGATATCCATTTCATTGCCTTTCTGTGACTCTTCCAGTCTCTCTGTATCTGTGTTGCCTCCTGCTGATGACACTCTGTGAAACTCTAAGCTCAGTGGCCACTTCTGTCTGAGAGTACTGTTGATCAATTGGTCTCTTGATGTCAAAATGTGAACGGCTTGATGACGAGGACTGTTTAAGCCCCAATTCAAATGGATGCCCCAAAATGTATTGAGTGATTCAGGGACCAAACACATGTTGTAAATGTTGCTATTAAGCACCTTGTTGGAGATCAGCAAGTTATGCAAAAAGTACTGAAACACTGGACAGTTGGACATATGCATTCTAAAGTTAAGAGATGGTGTCATTTAGTTCATAAAAAAAAAAAAATTCAGAAATGTTATGTTCATCCTGAAATTTAAACCAAAAGCCAAATACCCCTAACTTTTTGTGAGTAGTATATGTGGGATGTTTTTTTTTTTTTTTTTTTTTTTTTTTAAACTATGAACAGGTTACAATGAATTGCTTATTCAACTGATGTAACACAAATGAAGCCTATTACTTAACATAATCACCTTCCGGTAGTAGAACAAGGAATTAAAACTGTTCTGATTAAAGCCCATTATCTCATGTGCTTTTTACATTTGTTATTGGAAGCAGAAACTTTTTTTTCATCCTTAAAAAGTTAGGGCTTTATTTAGAATGTTTTAAAATTTCTCAGCCGAAGTTTTCAGGACAATTTCAGTTGCACTAACACTGTGTTGCCAGTAATCACCATGGAAAATTAGCAACTTTGAAAACATTTCCAGCCTCTTGTGATGAATAGTCTCCTTACTCATTTACTGGAGTAAATATGAATTCACAGTTCCATTACAAGGAGTGAATTCCACCAAAACCCACGACTCATATACCAGGACATAGTTATGCTTCAGAGAGATATTTCAATCTGCCAATAAAAACACTTGTATTCTCTTGAACTAGCTCAAATGCCGTTGATAGCAGCATCTGTTACATTTACCTTGTCATTAGTAAAATCAACACACTGTTAGGCCATGTTCACACGGCTTAAAATGGTACATATTTCTGTCCGTAATTACTCTCCGAAGTGCGCCAATTACGGGCCGAAAACGGCCCATTCATTACGGTAATTCACAGTTCTCATAGAGAACTTTGGATTACGTCTCCTCTCCCGGCCCGGCGATACCGCCGGGCGGGGAGATATTTGACATGTGAATTACTAGGGGCGTATACGCGCCGCTGGCAATTAAAGTAATTGGGCCGGCGAAGTGCCGGCCCCCCGCTCACCCCCCCTGCCCCGCCCCCGTCCACACGGCGTAATTGCGGGGCATAATTACGTCCCGCAATTAAGCCGTGTGAACATAGCCTTACTAAACTGGCTGCAAAAACAATGCAGGGTCTGACCATTAAGATGTATCTGTCAGCTGGTGATAAAATATCAAACCAAGTGACATCAGAGCTAGATTTGGCTACAAGCAGCGCGTGCATGGGATTCATCAGTGTGTGACACTGCGAAAAAATAAAGTATTGTTATGACTATTATGTTAAAAGTCATTAAAATACTGAAATAATATTTCTAGAGATGGGCGAATTTCGCGAAATTCGTTTCGTTCACTTCGCCGAATTTCTCTGCAAAAAATAACTTCGTTCCGAATTACTTTGGCATCAGAATAGTGGCTGAGGCAGGTAGTTTGAACCCAGACTCATTTCTCACAGTTTGGGTGAGGCGTCATGGCTGATGTAGTCTGACGCCTAAAGCATTGGTGTGTGGAAATCCTGGCCTATCCACGCCTGATTCATCTTGACAAAGGTCAGTCGTTCCACATTTCCCGTGGACAAGCGGGTTCTCCTTGGGGTAATGATGGCCCCCGCTGCACTGAACACCCGCTCTGATGCCACACTTCTGGCCGGGCAGGACAGCTTCTCCACTGCAAACTCGGCAAGTTGCGGCCACACATCCAGTTTGGCTGCCCAGTAGTCCAGCGGATCTTCTAACTGGTGTGGTAGAGTGCTGTCCAAGTAGGCCACCACCTGTTGGTTCAGGGTATGCTCTAGGTCCTGCTGCTGCTGCTGGCGACTTCCCTCCTCACTAGGCGGGTGAAGGAAGCTGCTCATCAGTGACTCCAGACTTAGGTTGCTGCTGATGGAGCTGGTACTGCTCCGACCCCCCGCACCTTCTCCCGGCAGCCTCGGCAGTAGTACGTGAGCGCTGAGGAACCCCCCGGTCAGACCTGTCAGAGGAGGGACGATGCCGCACATGGGCAGCGGCCAACTGACTACGGAGGATTTCCCTATAGTATTTGAGTTTGTCCTCCCTTTCAATAGCTGGGAAAAAGGCTCCCATTTTTGACTGGTAGCGAGGGTGGAGAGCCAGAAATCATCCCTCTGTCGGATGCTGACTATTCGGCTGTCACTAGCCAGGCAAATAAGCATGCTTTGGGCCATCTGCACAAGTGACTCCGAGGGCTCCCTGCCTCCATCTCCACTGTATACTGCCACGGTGCTTGCGGGTCATCTGCCTTGTCGTCCTCATCTCCATCTAGCTCCTCCAGCTGCTCCTGCTCCTCCTCTCTTGTCACCGGGGTAGAAGATCCACTCATTTCACCAGACAATGCTTCTGCTCCAATGTCCTCCTCCTCCTCCTCCATTTCAGTCCCCACCAGACTCATGTGGCTGTGAGATGTAGTCGCCACGTCTCCAGTCCCCTGCCCAGACAGATTTTTCAGCATCAGTTCCAGGACATGAAGCAGTGGAATGACGTTATTCATCCCGTAGTCCTGGCGACTGACAAATAACGTCGCCTCCTCGAATGGCCTCAACAAATGGCAGGTGTCACGCATGAGCTGCCACTGGCTGACATCAAAGTTACACAGGGGAGTACTTCTGTCTGCCTGGATCATCAAAAAATCGTTAATGGCCTTTCTCTGTTCATACAGTCGGTCCAACATGTGCAGGCTGGAATTCCAACGGGTGGAAACATCGCATATCAGAGTGTGTTGGGGAGGCTGTTCTGCTGCTGCAACTCGAGGAAGGTTTTCCTGGCTTTGTACGAATGGATAAAGTGCATGAACAGTTTCCTGGCCATTTTCAGAATGTTCTGAAGATCGGTGGAAGACTTCAGGAACCTTTTCACAACCAGATTGAACATGTGCGCCATGCAGGGCACATGGACCATCCCTCCTCGGTGCAGCGCGGACACCATGTTACTCCCATTGTCCGTCACCATGGTTCCGATTTGCAGTTGGCGCGGAGAAAGCCACACATCGATTTCTTGGCTGACGTGGCAGTTCCTCCCCTGTGTGACTTCGTTTTCGCCAGGCAAGCCAGGGTAGAACTGCGTGACACCGTTTTGGCCATACACATTGGTATGATGGGCAGACTTGTGGAGGCTGAGAGGGTGGTGGAGGAGGGCGGACATTGGGCAGGAGCCGCATTTGACAACGTGGAGGAGAAAGCGCCCTCCTGCCCAATTTGTTGGTGTCCGGGGCCGGAACACATTGACCCAGGGGGCCTAAAGGACATGTACGGGCCCCCTGACGTATTTCACCCCCAACATCCGTGCCCTTGGAAAAAACCGATAACTCAAGGACTGCCCACCTTTTGTTCATATTTTAAGTGCTTACCCGCCTTTTTGGAAAAAAATTACGGCGGAACTCCTCCATCTCGGGTCGGCACAACCATTAGTTTCCCGAAACGGTGCAGAGTCCACCATTTGGAAAGGAGGGACTGCAGTACCAACAACTTGGACAGGAACACTTTACTGCTGCACCCTTTGGATGGGTTTTACCATACTGTTTTTTCCCCTTTGCAAAAGCCTCACTGAACACTGCTGGCGCCATGAGTAGTGAGGGGCAGGGGATCTGGACCGGAATGATGTCAAAAAAGAAACACTCCCTTTCAGAGGGGGGTGGAGCTTGCTGGCTGAATGGCATGGTGCCACTGGGCGCTGCTCTCTGCTGTTGCTGCGGCGGCAGGGTGGACCCCACATCTGAGCCAAGTTTCTCCAGGCCACCGGGGTGGTGACGTGCATGTGTTGCCAGGGTGGGGCCAAGTTAGCTCCCCCCAAGCTTCACTTTCGCTTACAGATTCTACATATACCCTATTGGTCCTCCTGTCTTAGCAAAGACTGCCCCACCGCCGAGTATCGGGTTTTTTCCGACAACGCCCGCATGAGTGACTACTGCCCCGCTGAGCCCCGTGCCGCTACTTTCTTGACCTGCGAAGCGGGTTTTTTTACCCCGTGGCCCCCTTGGCCCCGACCTCACCCTCTGCTACCCCTGCTGACTCACGGGCCCCACAACCCACTTGCTGGCGCGCCGCTGCCTTTACGCGCAAGTACCCCCCCTTCTCTACGATGATAAAACCCTTGCCTCCCCGGCTCCCAAGTGTGTCGCTACATTATCATTATTTTGTTTCATGTCATGCTTTTCCTCACACCGGCTTGGTATCAAGGCTGACCCCCCACAACATGACCCCCCCATGCCACTCTCAACATCTATACTTTGCCGCCTACTCAAGAACAGGATATGGCCCCATTTCTTCACTGCCCAAATACTGTTTTTCTGCCCT
>JAODAL010067808.1:0-17114 GCA_025379985.1 Phyllomedusa bahiana
CCCCGTCTCTAAGGGGCGCGCGCCCCCACTGTTTAGATTTAAAGGGCCAGTGCACCGGTTTTTTGGCTATTGTGGTCCCTACCCTTTTTTAAGCCGCCCCTTCCCGGGGCTGTTTGCCGGATTTTAGTGCCATTTCAGCTAAGAAAAGCGTTCCAAGCCTTGTTCTGACTTACCGGGGTTTCCGTACCATTACTTTTCCCTTCCTCGACCACGCACCTTTCCCCCTGGGGCCCCGGGGCTACTGCCTGTCCCCGGGCTACGAGCCCGCCCGACATTTGCACCACGCTATACCTTGGCTGCCACCGCAAGCCAAAATCACGCAGGGGGAACCCACCCGGTAGACTCTCGCCGCAGCAAGTCCATCCCCTTTGCGGGGGGCCCCTGGTAAAACTGGGAACCCATTTAATTCCCTTTCCCGGAGTGGGGTTACACCCCCCCTTGCGGGGGGCCCGTGGGCCCACCTTCAAGCCGGGGTGAAAAATACAGCCTTTTTTGGGGGGGGGGGGGGAAAAAGGGCCTATTGTAAAAAATTGGGTTTTTAAAAAGACATTTGTTCTTCACAAAATTTTAAAGGTTGGGTCAAGGGGGATGGGCTGTCAAAAACAATTTAAAATTTTGACACTGTTAAAGGAACATATTGGGAAAATGACTTTTTTTGCAAGAAACTTTAACATAGCTACAATCCCTGTAATTTAGGCAACCCATTTAAAACAATTTTAAAAAAAAGAAAAACAAAGAATGGGGGATTCCATCCCATTTTAAAAAAGTGTTTTCTAGAATTAATTACTAAAAAATTGCATGTACAAAATTCTGGTAAAAAAATTCCCCCTTTAATTATACAAGGGAGGAAAAGGAAGACTTGACCCAAAGTTTGGTTATTCAAAAGGGGCATGGAGTATGGGGGCCGATAAACCAAACCCATGGCTTTTCGGTAAAGGAGATTCTAGATATGAAGACGGTCAGATGGAAGCGTTTTTTCTCATTGACTGGAAGGGGTTCGGGCCCGAAGAGAGGTCCTGGGAGCCAGAGAGCAATATTCTGGATCGTGACATCATTCAGAGGTTCCTCCAGGCCAGAAAGAGGGGGAGGCCGAAGGGGGGGTACTGTCACGGGTGGGCCCGCGACCCCCGTCCCGGGTCGCGGGCACACCCGTGATCACCGCACGAGCGGCCCCGCCGCCCGCATGTCGGGCGGTGGGAGAGCTCATCCGCCCGGCCAAGCTCCCCTCTACTTACCCGGCCGCGCTCCTGTTGCTGCCTCAGCCTCCCGTCGCGCGTTCCCGAACTCTAAGGCGCGCGCCGGCACTGTGAGATTTAAAGGGCCAGTGCACCGGTAATTGGCTATTGCCGGTCACTGCCCTTATTTAAGCCTGCCCCTTCCTGGGGCTGTTGCCGGATCTTTAGTGCCATTTCAGCCTATAGAGAAAGCGTTCCAAGCCTTGTTCTGACTTACCGTGTACCGTACCATTAGCTTCCGTTCCTCGACCACGCACCTTGCCGCCTGCCCTGACCTACTGCCTGTCCCCGACTACGAGCCTGCCTGACGATTCTGCACCACGCTATACCTTGGCTGCCACCGCAAGCAAGTCACGTCAGGGGTAACGACCTGGTAGACTCCCGCCGCAGCAAGTCCATCCCGCTTTGCGGCGGGCTCTGGTGAAAACTGGGACCTACTTAGATTCCGTTTCCTGGCGTGGCTTACACCATCGCTTGCGGTGGTCCAGTGGACCCACCTTCTACGTCCAGGTCCGTGACAAAATGCAGCTGTCAAAAACAGGAATAGGTATGACACTGTTAATGGACACATATTGCAAAATGACTTGTTTTTGCAAGATCTTTAACATAGCTAGCAATCCCTGTATTGAGACAACCCATTTAATACAATTAAAAAAAGAGAAACAAAGACATGGTGGGATTCCATCCTATTTTAAAAATGTGTTTTCTAGAATTAAACTACTAAAAAACTTGCATGTACAAAATAGCTGGTAAAAAAATTCCTCTGAATTGTACAAGGGAGGTACTGGAAGACTTGACCAGATGTTGGTTATTCAGTTGACATGGAGTATGGAGCACGGACAGAGAACAAAGAACAGAGACAATTTCCTCCAGCATGTTGAGTAAAATGAGAAAAAGAATGCCAGAAAAAGGGCACCTGGGTGTAACAGGAGCGTTAACCACCAGTATTTCCAAGTGAAGCTCAATTGGTCCGCACTCATACGGAGGGGCAAGCGCTTACCCAGGTCTTGACTGTGTACTGAGGAAGGTTGGAGGTCTTACCTCACACTTCCGCTTCCGCACTCTGCTTCAGCACGACTGTTTTCGTTGCTGCGTCATAAGGGCATTTTTACCTTGTTAATAGATGACGGATGCCAGCCTGGGCTCTTACTGCACCCACTGTAACTCCGGCCCTGGCAGCTAAACCTGCGTGTTAATAGATGACAGACACTAGCCTGGCTCTCACCGCACCCACTGTAAAGTCTGGCCCTGGCAGCTGGACCTCCGTGTTAACAGATGGCTGACGGCAGCACTGGCTCTCACCATTAGGGGCAATCAGGAGGCTTCAAATTTCTCTAAAAAAATCAGATTTTGAAAAAGGTGATTTCTGTGAGGTTAAGTAGTGTCAAAAAGGGCTCCAGGGCTGGACACAAATTGCACACTTTGAGGCTTAAAATTTTCTGGGGCTGGAGTCACTATGGGGTCGCATCATTTGATCTCCAGGGGAGTCTGTTCCTAATTACCGAAGAAGGATTTGGAGGAAAAGAGAAACCATTGAATTGATTGGCTGAATCACTCTCAGAACCCAGGAGGGCAAATGTCTTCTCCACTAAGAAGTGTTTTGGGGATGATTAGGACATTTTTATTACTTATAGGGTGTGCGGACGAATTAACAAATCTACACGTTTAAAAAATACATTTAAAAACTGCAGGAGGGGTGTATGTTATCACACTTGAAAAAAAAGCAAAATGATAATAATGTAAAACTATAAATCACACTTCCCTAAATAAATTCTGTAAACAAATGTCAGTTACCAAAAAATATACTAAATGACAGTCACTGTACAAAATAGCATAGTGCCACTTTGTGATCTGTGGGTCAAACAGGTTTAGGGGTCATGCTGTGGTACAGGACAGGTATAGTCAATGTCCAGTTCAACTAGAATGGTGGTTCAAAGACTCCTTTTCCCGAAATTTTTTAATCTGTGGGTCAGACAGGTTTAATGGTCATACTGTGGTACAGAACAGGTATAGTCAATGTCCAGTTCAACTAAAATGGTGGTTGAAAGACTCCTATTTCCGGCACTTTTTAATCTGTGGGTCAGACAGGTTTGGGGCTCATGCTGTGGCCCAGGACAGGTATAGTGAATGTCCAGTGAAACTAAAATGGTGGTTGAAAGACTCTTTTTCGCACTTTTTAATCTGGGGTCATGCAGGTTTGGGGCTCATGCTGTGGCCCAGGACAGGGATAGTCTATGTCCAGTTCAACCAAAATGGTAGTTCAAAGATTCCTTTTTCTTGCACTTTTTAATCTGTGGGTCAGACAGGTTTAATGGTCATTCTGCTGTACAGGACAGATATAGTCAATGTCCAGTTCAACTAAAATGGTGGTTCAAAGACTCCTTTTCCCTGCACTTTTTAATCTGTGGGTCAGACAGGTTTAATGGTCATACTGTGGTACAGAACAGGTATAGTCAATGTCCAGTTCAACTAAAATTGTGGTTCAAAGACTCCTATTTCCGGCATTTAATCTGGGGGTCAGATAGGTTTAAGGGTCATGCTGCATTCCAGGACAGGGATAGTCAATGTCCAGTTCAAGTAAAAGATGGTTTCAAATCATACTGCCTTCTGCACTTTTTAATTTGTGGGTGATGCAGGTTTAAAGGGTCAGGCTGTGGTGCAAGACAGGGATAGTGAATGGTGTGTGACTTTTTTTCTGTGCTTTATATAACCTAAGTGTGTTGCCTAAGATGTAGCACTTATCCATTTGTCTGTTGTGGATGTTAACTCCAGCTTCTCCAGCCCTGTTTGGGTGTAATAATGAAGGTGTTGTTCCTCTCCCATAGACTTTAATGGTCATCGGCGATAATCTATTATCGACTATCGGATATCGTCTTGATAATTGCCGATATCGACTATCGACGCGATGACGATAGTCAATGTAATCGCTCATCACTAGTTACCAGGTGTTCTGATCACCCGACAGAGCAGGGAAACCCTTTGATTGCACTGTGGTGACGATCCGCGGCAATCAAAGGGTAAAAGCACCGGGAAGCGGAGATTCTCCCGCTCCCTGGTGCTTGCAGGAGCTATGCTGGGTTAAGGGCTGTGTAGTACAGCCCCAATCCCAGCGCTGCTGTGGCACCCGGAGCCGCAAACTCCGAAGTCTGCAGGGACGGCAAAAGCGACGCTGCAGATGAACGACCTGAAACGCCCATTGTCAAAAGACGGTGGGCGGTCGTTAAGGAGTTAAGAAGACTTCCTGTCTCTAGGATGAATAGCATAGATTCCTATCTCAAGTTGATGCATAATATGGCTTCCTGTCACTAGGGGATGTATAACATGACTTCCCTGTCTCTACAGGATGCACAGTATGACTTCTTGTCTCTAGGTCATGCATAACACAGCTTCCTGTTTCTAGGGGATGCATAATATGGCTTCCTGTCTCTAGGATGAATAGCATGTCCTGTGTGTAGGTGATGCATAGCATGGCTTCCTATCTCTGAGTTTTTCCTGTTTTGAAATGATGTTTAGAATGGCTTCCTGTTTCTAGTTGATGCATAACATGGCTTTCTGTCTGTAGGTTATTTATAACATGGCCTCTAGGCTACTGAGCATGGCTTCTGATCTCCAGGTGATGTATTACATGACTTCCTGTCTTAAGCTGATGCATAGCATGGCTTCTTGCCTGTGGGATAAATGACATAGCTTCCTCTCTCTAGGAGAGGCATAACATGACTTCCTATCCCTAATTAATGCATGACATGGCTTTCTCTCTCTAGTTGATGCAAAAAATGGCTTCCTGTCTCTAGAATAAATATCATGGTTTCCTGCCTCTAGGATAAATAGCATGGCTTCCTGTCTCTAGCTGACACATAACATGGCATCCTGTCTCTACGGGATGCACAGTATGGCTTCCTGTCTCTAGGTAATGTATAACACGGCTTCCTGTTTCTAAGGAATGCACAGTATGGCTTCCTGCCTCTAGGGTGAATGGTATGATTTCCTGTCCCTAGTTCATGCATAACACAGCTTCCTGTTTGTAGGTGATGCACAGTATGGCTTCCTGTATATAGGGGTTTCCTGTTTCTAAATGAGGTGTAGCATGGCTTCTTGTCTCTAGTTCATGCACAACATGGTTTCCTATTTGTAGTTGGTCTACAACATGGCTTCCTGTCTTTAGGGAATGCATAACTTGGTTTTCTGTTTATGCATAGCATGACTTCGTGTCTCTAGGGGGTGTCTAACATGGCTTCCTGTCTCTAGGGAATGCATAATATAGCTTCCTGTCTCTAGGGGAGATGCATAATATGGCTTCTTGTCTGTAGGTTATGCATAACATGGTACAGCTTCCTGTCTGTAGGATGAATGACATAGCTTCCTGTATATAGGGGATGTATAACATGGCTTCCTATCTGTAAAAGATGCATGACTTGTCTCCTGTCTCTGGATGATGCCTAACATGGCTGCCTGTCTCTAGGATGAATAGCATGGCTTCCTGTCTCTAGGTGATGCTTAACATGACTTCCTGCATCTAAGATGAATAGTATGGCTTCCTGTCTCTAGGGAATGCATAACATGACTTCCTAAGGAGAAAAAAGGCATGGACCACACATCCATACATTGATCTATTGCTTCTCAGCAAAAATATTTACAAAAATGAACATGAGGTTCTTAGTACACTTTTTGATCAAACAGCAGTATAAACCCACTTGCCACTTCACACCGACCTCTATAAAGTGGATCCCTACAATAAGATACAGCATCGCATGGCGGCCACCGTCGTAGCAAGAGCAGCACCAGCAAAGGGGACAATTCAGTGGCCCAACAACACCATTCCTGCCATTACAATCGTACCTGTCAACAGATGGGCTACATTAGGCAGCAATTGAACAGTCAGCTCTTGAAAGTGATGTGCTGGAAGCAGAAAAAATGGACATGCCTAAAGAGGTGACAAGAACCAAATTGTGGTGGCTAGATACCAGAGTCTTAGCATCTACAAAATCATCCTGTGTGTTTTTCCAAGGGAGGAACATCAGTACAGTAGCCACAGGGTCATGGATGCTCAATATGCATTATTGTGGGGGAGGCAATGAGGCTAATAAAACTACTGTAGCGCAGATTGCTGGACAAGTTAATACTGGTTATGGTAGAGAGCTCAGAAGACACAGCTAGCCGTGTACGGGGCTGCATAGCCAAAGATTATTCAGATTGCTCATGCTGATCCACTACCTTAAAGGGAACCTGTCACAAAGATTATGCCCCTTTGCTGAGGACAGCACAAGCTAGTGTCAGACATGCTGTTTCCAGCACTGTGTCCCTTATACTGTAAGATACAATAGTTTCAGAGCATTTAATGCTCAGATTGTCAGGCATTAACTCCACCTCCCCACAGTTAGCTCCGCCCATCTGCTGGTTGTTCACAGGTTTCTACCTAGTCAAAGTAAAAGATTGAATCAGTCATGAGTGGGTGGGACCAGTCATGTAATGCTTAAGATCTTGGAGCTTCATTAACTTCCATTAGTGACCACACTAGTGTGCTATGCAAGTATCACAGGGAGTTAGAATGCCACCAGGTGGGGTGTTCGGTAATACCTTCTGTGTTTTGTGTGGTGTGATTTGCCCTTCCTTTTTTGCTCTAGAATCTATATTTGTAAAAGGATTACTTTTACCATTACTATCCAGCACGGACTCTATCATCCTACCACTCTATTATGGACTGAGTTGATATGAACATAATCTTTTTAAAAGGTACGCTATATTTATTATACTGTACATATGTATTGTAGTGTGTTGTGATTTGCATTGGTTATTTGGTGTTGTTGGCAATAAGTCCCATTTTGCTGTTTATACTTGTATTAACCCACATATCTAATGCGCTACTGTTCTGTATATTTTTTTAAAGATAAAGACTAATAAATACTTGCTGTTTCAATATTGCTTCATTTCAGATTTAGTGCAGTTTTATCTCCTGATTGTTTGCACAAACTTCTCTAGTTACTGACCATCTCTCACTGCTCTGCCTTATCAGCAGGATTTAACTGCCTTGGGAGCTGTCTTGTATCAGTACTATCACTAACAGGTTCAGCTAGGATTAGGAGGAAGAAGAGACCTGCCTACAGCCTGCACAGAAAGTGTGAGCCTAATGAGTGAAAGCAGCCACATGGGACAAACCCTTTAAATACACAACCAAGATCAAATGGTGTCATCCCTACAGTACGCATGTTGCATAGCAAAGCAGTAGAAACATCAGGTGGACACTAGAGGCGACATGTATGAAAGGGTTTTTCACCCTTTTTCTGGCATACAATGCACCTAACTGAGCCGGCTGCGATGTCTAATGCACCCAATGAATGTGTTAGGAGCATTGTTCGTAAGACTCGACACTTTCTAATGCGCCTAACATGAAGGGGAGTTCTGGGGGCGTTCTGGGGGCGTGTTGCACCACACTCGTAATATTAGAAACATCTATGAATGTGCTTTGGCAAAACTAGGCGCATTACTGCACCGACAGGCAGACCTTTTTAAATGTGGTCGGCCTGAGCCTGAGGAGTCGTAGTGGAAATAGATCTGCTGTAAGGGGCAAAAATATTCAATATTTCTGAACTTACACCAGTACAATAATAAAAAGTAATTTATTATAATAATCAAACTGTATAAAATTTAATTATTTAAATTTAATGAAAAATATGATCATATAAATAAATATAAAATATATAATATCCCCAAAATATAAAAATATCTCCTATTAAATGTATTTACAATTAAAGGGGTTTTGCCACGATATAATGTTGACGTGGGACCCTCCAAAATGGGTATTTAATCCCTTTTCTAAATATATATTATTACAAAAAGTGAAGCCTCTGAGAGCTACAGCTTTCTTTACAAGCCCTTAGTCACTTAAAAGTTTGCATTAGACACGACCAGCTGGAGCTGAGAGCTGACCTGCCGCGCTTGCATGGTATGCACTTCTTATCTGATGACAGGAAGATGAATGACTGTGAAGGGACTGTGGAGAACGTGCAGTGTATGAGTCTCTCTGCTGTATAAAGAATCCACTGTTGTAATGTTATTATTTGAGTTAACTTTTGAGACGCTCCCTTATTTCTCACTCTCTGCTCAGCATGATTTGTTTATCTTCCGTCTGATCAAGATAACAGGTAAGGTAAGTCACTTCGTGGCAAAACCCCTTTAACAGAAACGAAAACAAATGTTACATTAAAAATCCCATTGATTATGTTGTTCAGATTTTTATATTTAAAATTTTACTATAAAATTTTACATTATTTTTGCTGCCTCACTATTATTGCATACAGAAGAGCCAGCACAGCACAGGTATTCTGGACTTGTGGTCCTCCAAGCAAGATAAGTCCAAGTTTTTATTCACTGCCTGCTATTCTAATGACTTTCTTTATTTCCAGCCTTCATAACTTTATACATGAAAGGTTTGCTTTACCTATGCGCATAAGTTTCGTAATGCACCTAACACATAGGTGAAGCAAGTCGAACTTTACACCATTTATGAAAGCACTTCAGGGGCATTATACACTGAAAATTAGACTAGAATAATCACTTCGACGAGCCTTCCTTCATACATGTCGCCCTAGGAGTGGTGTGTATGAATGAGGCTGCACCAGATGTCCTGCATGCCGTTATCAGACTTATGGCTTTGCTATGGCATTTCTAGGCGTATTACACGGACAAAATATACCACTTCAAAGCCAGAAATGTCGTTCAAAGCGCTAGAATGCGCCGGGATTTATGACCGCTGTAGAGCGGTTTCATAAACATGCATTCTAGGCTATTATTATGCGCATGAAATTTGGCCTTTAAGCGCCAAATTTCATACATGCCGCCCTAGAGGTGGTAAGTATAGCACTTACACAACTGTTAATGACACCAGATTTTTGACTTTTCATTTTTGGTAAATAATGAAAATTTGCTTGTAGAAAGGCATACAGGGAAGGTAGAAACTCGGGTAATCTTTAAATTTTATTTTTAAGAACAAATGTTTTGTATCAGTTTTATCTTCTGTATTCCACCATACTTTAGATAGAAAGTTAATAAGCAGAGTGTATCATCATGTAATTAAAATTTGTAAAATGTCCTAATGAAAATGAGACCCCAAAATCCAGTAGGTGCTCCTCCTATTCTGAGATTTGTGGTTGAGACAAATAGCACACTATAGCCACATATGGGATATCTCTAAAAACGGCAGCATCAAGGGAATCAATATTGAGTTGTTTCCCTGTTATCTTCTACTGTGTTCCAGTAAGTAATGGATAACAATGTAAATGAAAATCTGTAAAAAACAGTGAAATTTAGAAATTCACTTTAATTTCTGTGAAACCCCAAAACATTAACAAACTTCCTAAACACTGTTTTGAATACTTTAAGGGGTGCAGCTTTTTAGATGGAGTTATTTATGGGGGTATCTAACGTAAAGACCCCTCAAAGCCATGTCAGACCTGCATTGGTCCTCAAAAAATCTGTGTTGCAAATTTTCTATGTAAAAAATAAAAAGGCATTTAAAAAATGTACAATGTATCACGAGAAAACATTCTCTGAATCACATGGATAGGTAAAAGTAACAAAACGTTATTCCCACATAAAGTGACACATCAGATTTTAAAAATGGAGCTCCGTCTCTGGTTGCAAAACTGGCTCAATCCTTAAAGGGTTAAAGGGGTGGTCCCACCATGCTGTTATACGGAGTCACTGCCAGCTTCAGGCTCACACTTCCTGATTAGGCTGTGAGCTGGCTTACAGAAATGATTAGCATATCATTGCTGCTATTTTTAGTTGAACCTGATAGAGTGACATTAGTGCTTTGTAAACTATAATGCACAAAGCTACAGAGCTCCTACGGGTTTACGTTTTTCAGTAAGTAATGTAACCGAGCTCCAGTCTTCAACATAAGAAACAAAGCAAGCAGTAACAATACCATCCCGATCACTGCTACGACATGTAAGAGCAGAGAGAGATGGCTGGTAACTAAGGAAGCTTATAAGCAAAAGCAATAGATAAAATCTACTCCTAACTCTGAAGAGAAATACATTGAGAACAGCAATGTATTTGGTAATAGTCTGTATTTACTTTTGCCTACATATTTAAAGCGAATGAATGAAATGGAAATGCCCCTTTAAATTTTCTGCTCTTGTACCTCTTTTAAACCAATGTAGTAGACCCCTATCTAGAAAAAATGGTATAACCTATATACCAGACCACAATAATGGCTCCTATGGAGTGAGTGTATAGACCAAACCACATGTGTTGCCCTATAACCTCTCTGGTGTCTAAGGTTATTTAACAATATGTTAAGGAGTAGTTACATTTAAAGAGTCTTACATTTACAAATGCCTCATTGAGGGCAGCCCCAATGCTGACCCTTGGTGAAAATGAGTGTGACACCCCTAAACATGACTAGACAGTCAAGTGACCCCTGGTACCAGGTAACAGTAGTCTATTAAGGAGCAGAAAATCACACTATTTGTTCCTCTGGCAGCGTCTTATCATATCTGTCAGTGTCTATGGCGAAGTCGTGTACACATTGGGGAACATTTGTCAATGCAGTTGCACCAGGATTCTGGCACAATTTGCAACAAAAATACTGATGTACATGCTTTACACCACATTTATTATGCATTTAAACAATTTTTAGACACTTCTGCATCACGTTGGTAAAAGGGCATCCTACCCAGACAGGGGTGTGGCTTACTGTGTGATGCCGTGTGACAATATTTTTAAGCAGTTTGCGATATAAAGTAAGCCAACTTCTAAAATTTGGAAAGTTAGACTATACAGTTCTATCATGCACAAGATTTAATAAAACTATGATACATGTGGCACATTGTAAGATTGTCTAGTATAAGTTTACACTGTCTAAGAGTAAGACAGTATTGATAAATCTGTCCCAGTCTTTTCTGTCTCATCTTTCTGCTCTGTTTTTTTTTACAGTTAAATTTATTAACAACATTACATAACCTAAAGGGACAACAGCAATAGAAGTAAATCCATACAGTAAATATGTTTCTGGAATGAATATTTATTATTATTAATATTATTATTATTATTATTATTATTATTATTATTAATTATTTCACCATTATTCCTATTCTGTTTCCTTATAGATGTCATGTAACCCTGTTACTAATTGAATACCAAGGGTGTACAGGATTGACACCACGTTTAGCCGAAAAACTATTAGTTCATGGGAGCCATTAGTATGGAAGGAATGTGGGTAATATCTTTTTTTATATTCTACATAGAGGCCGACTGCATTGGTATAAAAGAATTACAGAGGCATAGTTTTTAATACAAAAATTGAGAAATTAGCAGAGAATTGTATGACTTCCTATTAGTGTATATACTATACATGTTAAAACAATAAAAAGTGGACAATCCCTTTCGGCTGAGATGAATGGGAAGAAGCCACATGTTGAATTTCTCTTCTTTCTCATTGTTTCCGGAGTCAGGTTACCTTTAAGGAGACCCATCACAAGAATAGTAAATATAATTTAAAATTGTGATCTAAGGGTTGGTGAAAACAGGAGTCTGTCATTGTGACTCCATAGGCTTTCTTAAACTATTAGACCAAGATGATAGTTTGAGAGGAGAGGTTCCCTTTAAGAAAACTCATCGCAAAAAATGGTAACTGTAAACTACAATTGTTATCTCAAAACTGGGTGTAGACAGGGGTCTCTCATTGTGACTCCACAGGCTTTATTTACAGAGAACCAGTCACACAGGTTATTCCCTATTTGCTGAGGAAAGCACAAGCCAGTGTCAGACATGCTGTTTCCAGCGCTGTGTCCCTTTTTCTGTATGGTGCTGTCGTTTTAGAGCAATTAATGCTCAAATCTGGCAGTTTTCAGCCAGAAAAGAGTTCAGCATTTCATGAAAAGAGTCCGTTTAATTCATGAGATGCCCACCTGAGGCTAGCCCCGCCCACCTCACAACTGATTAACCTATTGCTTTGAATAGGTAGAAACATGTGAATAACTGTCAGGTGGGTGGGGTAGAAACATGTGAATAACTGTCAGGTGGGTGGGGCTAGCCTTGGGTGGGCGGGGCTCATGAATAAGCTGGACTCTTTTCTTTCTGAAAACTGCCAGATTTGAGCACTAAATACTTGAAAACTACAGCATCTTACAGAATACGTGCCACAGCGCTGTAAACAGCATGTCTGTCATTAGCTTGTGCTGTCCTCAGCAAGGGTGGCTTAATCTATGTGACAGGTTCCCTTTAACTTTTAGACCAAGATGATAGTTCGGGATGACAGGTTTCTTTTACTGAAACCACTTGCAAGAATGGTAAATATCATCTTCAATTGTCATCTAAGGGCTGGGTGCAAACCAGGATAGGATCTCCCATTGTGACTCTGCAGGCTTTCTTTAACTAAAAGATAAAGATAATAGCTTGGAATGACAGGTTCCCTTTAAGAAGACCCATCACAAGAATGGTAAATATAATTTACAATTGTCAGCTGAAGTCTGGGTGTAAACGGGTAGAAACCAAGAAGAAAATAGCTTCTTCTTTTGTCAGAAACTGAAGACTTGAGGAGTCTGGAGCACATACAGATAAGCTTACAAAAGAAAGACTTGACACAGTTACTGAACATAAGGATTAAAGGGACTATAGCATTTTAAAAAGCACTAAGCATCATCCCTGATGGTTTTAAATCATTAAATTTCTGGGTGACGGGTTTACTTTGAGGAGAAAACAAATTAAAAAATTCACTGGAGATCAGCTTTAAAGGACAATGTCCTATTTTTGTAGTCTCTGCATTAAACAGTTTTGTGTCTGTTTCATAGTAATGTCTAAAATAAAAGTACGTTTTCCAAATATTATTTACATTCACTTTGCCAATATTTCTCGCCAAGAATCATATGCTAGTGTAACTATGTATTCTAAGACTGGAAAAAATAGCCATAAGCCAATCTACATTCATTTGTTAATCCATCCCTGTTTAATTCCAAAAATGTAAAAACCACCCAAGGGGGGGGTGAAAAAATATTTTTACTAAGAAAAAAATTCTTGACCCCGGGTTATGACTCAGATAATACTGCAGTGAGTAAAAAAAGATAGAACAGAGTTTCCGGGTTCAAAACCAGAGTTTCCATCAGGCTTTAAAACTGTTTTGGGTGGTACTGTCCTGTAACTCACATTCACTTTATTACTTTTATTAGGTTTATTATAGAAGGTTTGCCATATATGATGCAGTCTTTTCTGAACAAAGATTATTTTGTGACACTATTACTTTCAAGAAGACAGCAAGTGGTCAGTACTTTACGAAAAAATATTATAAAATCATTATCTTTTATCATTATCTTTTATGTTTCCTCCATCTCCACTCTGCGATCTGCCCTGTACAACCTCCTTCCCTCTCATGGCTGCTTTTCTCTTTGGTTTGGTTTATAAAATTTAAGGGGAAAACCCTCAGATTTACTGCAACATATTTTTACCTTGTCTTGCTGCAGTTTACGACGCAGTTTTGGATCCAGGTTAGCCACAAAGGCTTAATTCACACCCCGGCATTCATTTTTTTTTATGCAGAGCTCAATTTAAATCTAAATTGAAAAACACGGAGCATAGTTTACAGTGTGAAGTACACTCTACTGTGTGTTGATAATGTGATTATTTAGCTCTTTCAGGCCTGCACGATGCTGGATTCATCTAGAGTTGTGAAACTGAATTAAGCTTGTACCCAACATTTGACATATATGCACATCATAATATCAGAAAGGTTGTTGGTAGTATGGAGAGAGCATACAAATATGTTAAGAAAATACTAGAATGAATTGTGTTAATGAATTTTCACATTAACCTATCTGTATGCCATAGGACGCCTGCACAACCATGTGTAAAAGAATACAAACTCCTTGCAGATGTTGTCTTTGTTCAAATACAAACCTAGGACCACTGTGCAGCAAGGCAAAAGTAATAACCACTGAGCTACCATGCTGCCCTAACATGAAAAAATATTAAGTGGGACATGTATGAACCTGGCGCTGACTCGCCAGTTGTACATTTGGCGCCAAAATTTCTCAGCCATGGTACGGATTTGTGCAACAGTTTTGCGCCTAACTTTGGTACATTCTTGCCGCATTTTTGGTATATTTTTGCAGCATTTGAAAGTGTTGTGTCTGGCACAGAATGCGCTGAGTTTTGGCGTACGACTGTTCACATATCTGTAGCGTACAGAAGTTGGTGATATGATACACTGCAGGTATTTAATCATATATAACCCTAATTATAATCCCATCACCTATGTGATGGCTGCCCGGGACACCTCCAATAGTTTGGCCATCCTGGTGCTCCAGTTGCCCCTCCGGTGGTCCCCTCTGTTTCCCCCTCACAACCTGTTGCACTACATGCACAGACCCCTGCTCTGTAACAGACAATCCAGCAACAGTACAATCCTCGGGGCAAGTACAATCTCCTGTCGCCCCTGTTACTTCTGTTGCCCAAGCACCTTCACCACCGTGTTCAAGCTGCATGTCCATTCAGCAGGCAGTTCACCTGTGCCTGTTCCCATTGTCAGCCCAGGGGGGGGGCCCGCCCCCCCACCTAAAATATCAGACTAGAATGGGGGGAAACGATTTTAAGTGGAATTCGTTTTGGGGGGGGGGGGGAAATTTCAGGAAAACTTCAGTTCGCACGAGGGCCCAAAATTTAGGGGATTTTGCGGGAACAAAGCACCTTTTTTTTGTAAAATGGCCCCCAAGCACATGGGTTACATGGGGGAAAGAACTCGGGGGAAGAAAGGAGGACCCCCAATGACGTGCAGACATGAAGCCAAACGGACCCCGGGGGGATTCCCGTGAAAGTCAAGCCTTAGTAAGGAGGGACCTGCCTCTTCAAGTCCCCCAGTTGTGTCCTTGGCATAACAGCGTCCCTTTTTTTTTTTTTTAACTGGTGTTTGGGGCTTTCCCCCAAACCAAGGATTTTAATTAAAACCCCCCTTCCAAAATTTTTCTTCTGTTGTATTTGGAATTTTAAAATTTAAGTAATCCCCTCAATCCTGATATTTTTTATTGGGGGGTAAAAAAAAGACCGCCTTTTTTTTGGCCAAATTTTTAATTTCTTTGTTTATTAGGAATTTTAAATTCAATAATCCACTTAATCCCGTTAGTGTTGTATTCTATAGAAAAACAGATGTTTTCTGGCCCCTATTTCAATTTCTCCTGTTTTTTATTAGGGAATTTTAAATTCAAATAATCCACTCAACCTTAGTGTTTATTGGGATAGAAAATACAGACCGCTTTTCTGCGCCATTATTTCAATTTCTCCCCGTTGTATTGAGAAAATTTAAATTCAAGTAATCCACTCAATCCTGATATTGTTGTATTTGGGGAAAAAATTTCGACCCCTTTTCTACGCCATTATTTAAAATTTTTCCTGTTGTATTTGGGAATTTTAAATTTAAGTAATCCCCTCAATCCTATAGTTTTATTTGGATAGAAAAACAGACCGCTTTTTCTGCCCATTATTCAATTTTTTCCCGTTGATTAGGGAAATTTTTAAAAGCAAGTAAAACCCCTTTTCACGGTCCCGGGCGTAAAGTGGGGTCCACTGGACCACCCCAAGGGTGGTGTAAGCCCCGCCAGGGGAAAGGATCAATAGGGCCCCGGTTTTCACCCAACCCACCGCAAAGCGGGGTGGACTTGCTGTGGCGGGATTACCCGGGGTTACCCCTGACGTGACTTTTTTCGGGGGGCAGCCAAAGTAACGTGGTGCAAAACGTCAGGGGGCTGGTTTCAAAGGTCGTTGGGGACAGTAAAGGCGGGGAGGCGAAAAATGCGTGGTCAGGAAAGGAAGCTAATGGTACGGTACACGGTAAATCAGAACAAGGCTGGAACGCTTTCTCAGTAATTAAATGGCACTAAAGACCCGGGCAACAACCCCGGGAAGGGCAGGCTTAAATAAGGGCATGCCCACAATACCAATTACCGGTTGCACGGCCCCTTTTAAATTTCAGAGCCGGCGCGCGGGGCCCTTAAGGGGGGACTTGCCGGGGGGCTGAGCACAACGGGAGCGCAGCGGGTAAGTAGGAGGGTGACTGGCCGGCCCGGGGTGAGGGGCCCCCCGCCGCCATGGGGGGGGGGGCCCTCGTGGGGAACCAGGGTGTGCCCCGACCCGGACGGGGGCGCGGGCCCACCCGGCACCCCCAAACCCGTTAGAGTTGTTTTGGGATAAAATACAGACCCCTTTTTTTGCGCCATTATTTCAATTTCTCCCGTTTTTTTAGGGAATTTTAAATTCAAGTAATCCCCTTTAAACCTGATAGTGTTGTATTGCGATAGAAATACAACGCTTTTTCTGCCCACATTTCAATTTTTCCTGTTGATTAGGAATTTTAAATTCAAGTAATCCACTCAAACCGTAAGTTTGTTTTGGGGGGAGAAATACAGACTGCTTTTTTTTGGGGCCATTATTTCATTTTTTTCGTTTTTTGTATTAGAGAATTTTAACCCTTTGTCAGGCGATAATTTTTACAACTCAACAGGCTGCAGAGGTACAATTGTACCTTTAAAAATCCAAATGTGGGAAGACTTTTTTTCCTTATTTGGGTTTTAGAAACTAAAATTTTATTCACTACAAATTTGCTGTTCTTTCCCCCTGTAATCATTTTTTTGTTATGTGCATATTTTACATATATGTTTTTGTACTTAATTTCTGTTATGCGAAAACATTGGCCTTTTTGTTTGCCACTTATGTTGCTGTCATTAAGTTGATTCAAACTGGGAGTGGGTTCTACTTCTCTTCCGCCCCCCTCCTCTCAGAACATTTTGCTGTTCATCTCATTTCTGTGGCCCAAAAAAAACAGCTTGTGAATTTTTTAAATTTTTCCCTTTGGTACGAAGGAGGAAGTCTACGCATCTAACAGCCAGTTTTTAC
>JAODAL010067809.1:0-17113 GCA_025379985.1 Phyllomedusa bahiana
TTGACTGGCTCCCAGGGGCATGGGCCAGGGCGCTGCTGCGGCGGCAGAAGGCCACCACATTGAGCCCGTTTCTCCCCCAGGCCCCGTGGGACGCTTTGTTTGACCGGGGACGGGTCCCAATTTAGCCCCCTGGCCACGTTTCATTTTCTGCCCAAGATTTAAATAAAACCCATATTAGCCCCCTCCGTTTTTTGCAAAGAATCCCAACCCGCCGAGTATGTTTTACCCAACACTCCGCACTGGGGAACTACTACCGCTGTGCCTCCTTAGCCCCAGTGGTTTTCTTTTTACTTGCAAGGGGGTTTTCTACCCCATGGCCCGTTTGGCTCCACCTCACAGCGGGCCCCCCTACGATCACGGACCAAAACCCACTTGCGAGCTCGGCACTCCCTGGCGCACAAGAGACGCCCCTTTCCCTGACGTTATGAAGTCCTTGCTTCCCCCCGGCTCTCAAGGCGGTGTTACATCAAATCATTATTGTTTTGACTTCACTGCTGCCCCTCAAGGTCTTGGATGCAGAGGCGCCCCCCAAAACATACCCCATCCATTTTCCAAATCTATTTTTTGGGGGGCTTTTTGCAAAAACGGGATTGGCCCCCATTTCTTCGTGCCAAGTAGCTGCGACTGTCCTCCTAAAATTGTTAATCTTTGCTTTATATTTTCCTGACCCCAGCCCACATAGTAGACTCTGGCTGAGTAAACCGGGTGCGAAAGGGGCGGTTGAGGACAGGTGGGGGCCGCTGACCTGCCCCCGGGCCATGCCAAAAAGGGGTTGTGTCGGCGTTCC
This sequence comes from Phyllomedusa bahiana, assembly GCA_025379985.1. Taxonomy (NCBI): domain Eukaryota; kingdom Metazoa; phylum Chordata; class Amphibia; order Anura; family Hylidae; genus Phyllomedusa; species Phyllomedusa bahiana. The sequence continues at coordinate 788 of JAODAL010067809.1, forward strand.
CACTGACTCTTTGGGGTTTTAAGTCATCTGGGAGGAAGTGGTGACCCCATCAACTAATCAAGAAACCCTTTGGGGGATGGGGAACTACTAGATGACACCGGATTTTGGGTTAACGAGTGACCCTTGTTGCGACTCCCCTTACGCACGCGACCTTGGGCCTGCTCCAGGGAAAGTTTGTGTCACTGAAAATGCATTGAAGACCCTGCCACCTTGTTGACAAACGTTTGCTCAAAATGACAACTCGTTAATGAAATATCTTATTAAATAAATCCACCCTTATTTGACCCAAAAAACCCATTAACGGGGGTTAGGTTTCCCTTGGGTTAAATTGCGCAAAAAAAAAGGCAGGCCAAAAATTTAAATGGTATAGGCGTGTTAAAACCCATTTCTTTTACTGAACACAAAAGCAGAAACACCCTTTTAAATTTAAACCCTTCGGGGAAAAATTATCTACAGGAAAAATTTTCCCTTTTTTGGGATTGAAAAACACCATTCTTTTACTGACAAAAATAGCACAAAAACGCTTTTTAAATTTAACCCTTGGGATTAAATTATGCAAAAGAAAAGAGCAGCCCAAAAATTAACTGAATTTCGTGTTAAAATGTTGTTTCTTTTTTCTGAACCAAAAGCAGAAACCGCTTAAAGGGGATCCTTCAGGGGCCACGAACAGACACAAAAAAGCGTGAGGCCCTGACAGGGACCCCAAACCCCCGCCCCTCCCCTTTTTTGGGGTTTCCCGACTCCTTAAAGGTGGGCCCCCAAACCAAAAGACTGAACACTTTTACTGAATAGCGGGGGAAACAAAAGACGCAGAAAAACCCATACAAACCAAAAAGGGGGGATGGCCCAAGCAAGCCGGGGGGTGGTTTAACTATGGGGAGGGGGGTTACAAATTTCAGAAGCAGAAGAATAAAGGGGAAAACAAGCAGAGTAAGATAACCGGGGAGGCACGAATAAAGAAGGGCGATTTTTGGCAGAAAAAAAACCCAAATATAACAAAAAAGGGGAAAAGAGAAAAAAGAACCCTTAAATACCTTCCGGGAGAACTAAGGAAAAGGGGGCAATAGGGGGGAAAAAAACGAAGCCCCAGTAGGAAGGAAAGGAGTTCAATCCCAAAGGGCAAGGGGGCCAAAGGTTTAAAACCCCGTGGAGTGCGGGACGATTCCGGGCCCGGGGTCGGCCAGGAATCAATTCAAGTTTGCAGGGAAAAAAAAACCATTTCACACTAGGGGAAACCCAACAAATGAAAGAAAATTATGTCAAAAACCAGGGTTTAAAGTCGCCCGGCCATGGCCGGCGCCCGGGAACTCAAGTGGGGTTCTTTCTGGCATGATAATGACATTACCCCCCCCTTTTGGGGGCCCCCCCGGACCTAACAATCCCAAATGTTTAGCAGAATGGACCTGGTGAATTTTTTCCCTTTCCCAGTTTGGGGGGCCATGTTTTGCAGTTTGGGACTCGGAGGGGGGGGAAATTTTTGGGTCTGGTTCGGGGGTTTTTACTAGGTTTTTTTTTTTTTTAGTTGGGCTTTTTTTTAGAGCTTATGACTCCTAGCCCAGACTGTGCACATTTTTTTTAAAGGGCCCGGTTTTTCTTTTTTATTTTTTTATCACCTGTAGTGGCAAAAATACGTAAAGTGGGAACCACCCGTACGGCAAAAGGGGGCCCAGCTTGGGAGGGGAGCAAAATTTTTTGTGAACGGGTTTGTTGAGGACAAAAATTTCTGAAGGAAAGGTGGTGACCACTACCCCCCGGGAAGAAAAAATTTTTTCCCAGGTTTCTAAAATTGACAGTTTGCATAGATTCTCTTTTTGGGGGGCCAAAAGAGTTGAGTTTCCCCCCGGAGGGGGGTTTCCTTGGGAAAAAACATCGGGGGTGTGGAGTCAAGGGTTCCCCAACATCCCCATCAAAAAACCCCTAAAATTTACATTCTAAAATTTTAATGAGCATTAATTACAGCACAAAACCAAGGGATGCATTTGTCTTTAAATTGGCCCCAAAACATGAGTCACCCCATTTGATAAAACTCGGGGGGGTTTCCCCAATTTGAAAAAACTTTTTTAGGGGGCGGGCCAGGGCCCCCCAAGAATAATTCTGCAGAGAGTTTTTCCTTTAAAAAAAATAAAAGGGTTTTTCAGTATGCAAACCCTCCCAACATTTAAAGTGACCTCAGCAGTACAAATTTTTTTTTTTCCCTCCGGTTAGTGAGGTAGAAAATTAAAACCTTGAAAAAAAAAATGGGGAAAACACAAGCAACAAAATTCCAAACCCAAGGCTTTAGCAACACCCAAAACTGAGAAATTAGCAGCTGCACCCGAGTAATCAGGGCACGACAAGCCCAAAATTTGGAGGGTAGAAAAATAAGGTTACGGCAAAAAAAAAATTTTTTAACAGAGTTTTGGAGGTACCTGTACAAACCAGTTTTCCTTCCTGGAAATTGCGCAGGGCGTTCGGTTTACCTTTTGGGGTTGGGAAATTTTTCCTAATAGGACGTTTTCTCAGGAAATGGTCAGGGTTTTCCCCCCCTTTAAAACACAAGGGGTTCTCCAAAAGGTGTCTCCTCCTGGTGGGAGCAGGGCCCCTAAGACCCCCCAACCCTGGGTTTTCTCCAAAAAAAAGAAACCCGGGGGAGTTGGGGGGAGAAGAACTCTCCCAAAAAAGGAAGAAGAATTTTTTCGGAAAGCCTGCTTGGCTGAAAAAAGTTTAAAAACCCCCCCGCCTTTTCCCCTGCGTTTTCTCCCCTTTTTTCTGTCGGGTAGTCCCCGTAGAGTCATAAAGTACTCAGGGCTCGGGGTTGGGTGGGGCCATAGCATCCCCTTTATAGGGATCAACAGTCCCCTTTTCGAAAAAGGGGCTTCCCGGGGGGTTGGTCCCGAACCCCCCGTTCAAAGTAAACCATTGGGGGGAAATTTGGGAAAAGTAGTCTTCAGCCCCAGCGGGGGGCCCCGGTGAATTGCTTGCAAAATGGGGGTCCCCCGCCCCTGCCCCAACCGGTTGGGGTTATCATTTAAAACCCGTCCCAAAGCCCAAAAAAAAAACTGTCCCAAAAAATTTTTCCCCCTTTAGGGGCTTTTAGAGGGTATAAACTAATGCCCAAAACCTGAGGGGGGCCCTGGGGAGAGACACAACAAAAAGTACTCTCTCACCCCAGGGGGGGAAAAAAGTTGAAGGAAAAAATAAATTACTTTATTTTCCCAAAGGTTCGGAAACCCGTCAGGTTTTTCCCTCAAAACGATCGGCAAAAGATTCTTGGAAATTTTTGGGCGTAGCTAGGGTTTCCCCAAAAAAAAAGGGGCAGGTAGGGGCACAACGGGGGGCAATTCCCGGTACCCCGGGTTTGTTTAAAGGCACCAGAACGCTGGAGACTTGATTAATAAGCCCCCCAATTTCCCTGAAGCTGGTTGAAAAACCAAACCCAAGCGGTCGGTGGGCCCAAAGGCGGTACTAAAATTGAAAACCCCGAGGAGAGGCCCAAGGGGTTTGGGGCCGTTTAATTTTAAGGGATCCGTCAGGGGGGCCCCCGAACAGACAAAGACAGGTGAGGGCCCTTGGGCACTGTTCCCCAACCCCCTGGCCCTGCCTTTTTGGGGGGGGCCCCCCCCCCTTTTAATAGGGCGGCCCCCAAAACCAAGAATGGGAAAAATTATTTTGATTGCGTTTGGGAAAAAACAAGACGCAGAACCTTAAAAAATACAAACACAATAAGGGTTGGGGCCAAACAAGCCAAGCGGTAACATCGGGGGCGCGGGACAAAGTCGGGAAAGGGAAAGAAAAAAACGTGAAACAAAACAGAGTAAAAATAACCGGGAGGCACAGAATAAAGGGGCGAGTTATAGGCAGAAAAAAACCAATATAAAGGGAAGGAAGAAGGGGACAAAAAAAAACCCTTAAATACCCTTCCCGGAGAACTAAGGCAAAGGGGAATAGGGGAAGAAAAAAGAAGACCAATTTTTTGGGGGGAGCGTCAATCCCAGGAGCAAGGGCCAGGTTAACCCGTGGGTGCTGGACAGTTTTCCCGGCCCGGGGTCGGCCAGGAATCAATTTAAGTTGCCGGGAAGAAAACCCTTTCACACTAGTGAACACAAATGTAGACCTATTTTCCCCCCCCCAAAAAATAGGCTTACGTCGCAACGGCCATGGCCGGGGACCAAAAAATAAAGGGTGGGGTTCTTTCTGGCATGATCATGACACACGCTAAATTAACCTTTGGATATAAATTATGCTACAGGAAGCAACAGGAAAAATTTTGTCTTTGTCGTTGAAAAACACCGTTTATTTTACGCCACAAAAGCGAAATACGCTTTTTTAAACCTTGGATATAAATTTTTGCACGGGAAAAAAATTTTCTTCTTTGGCGTTAAAAAACACAGTTTTTTTAAAGACACAATAGCAAAACACCCTTAATTAAAACCTTTGGATATCAATTATCTAAGAAAAATTTTTTCTTTGGCTTGAAAAAACATTTCTTTACTCTACAATAGAAATAAACATGCTTAATTAACCCTTGGAAAAAAATTGTGAAAACAAAATGGCAGCCAAAAATTAACGGTATGTGGCAGTTAAAAACGTTGTTTCTTTTAATAAAACACAAAAGCAGAAACCCTTAATTAACCTTCGGACACAAATTATATACAAAAAAATTTTTTTTGGGGCTTTAAAAAAAACACAGTTTCTTTATGACTAAAAAAGCAAAACACAATTAAATTTAAACTTGGGATAAAAATGTGCACAAAAAAATTTTTTCTTCTTTGGGTTGAAAAAAACCATTTTTCTTTTACTTTTACATAGCACAAACACCCAAAATTAACTCTTGGATATAAATTGCCAAAAGAATGACAACCCAAAATTTAATGGTTTTGGGCGTTTAAAAAACGCCTTTTTTTATTGAACACAAAAGCAGAAACCCTTAATTAAAACCTTCGGATAAAAATTTTCAAAGGGAATAAACAGGAAAAATTTTGTTTTGGCGTGAAAAACCAATGTTTTTTCTGACAAAAAAGCAGAAACCCCTTTAATTAACCTTCGTAAAAATTATCCCACAGAAAAAATTTCGTTTTTGGCGTTAAAAAAAACACTGTTTATTTTACTGACTACAATAACACAAAAAAGCTTAATTAACCCTTGGATATAAATTGCGCAAAAGAAATGAGCAGCAAAAAATTAACTGGTATGTGGCGTGTTAAAACGGCGTGTATTTTACTGACTAAAAAAGCAGAAACACGCTTAATTAACCTTCGGATATAAATTATGCTATAGGAATCACCAGGAAAAAATTCTTCTTTGGTGTTGAAAAACACTGTTTATTTTACTGACTACAATAGCACAAACACGCTTAATTAACCCTTGGATATAAATTGCGCAAAAGAAATGAGCAACCAAAAATTAACTGGTATGTGTATTGTAAAAACGCTGTTTCTTTAACTGAATACAACAGCAAACACAGGCTTAGATAGCCCTTGGATATTCAATGTGCTCCAGAACTGACCAGATAGCATTAAAATGTATATGCAGCTGAATTGGACGCACACTGGACTTCAATTTCAATAACCCACAAAATCAAAATTAGAACGTAAGCAGTCTCTGAGAAAAGCTGTGACACCTCCCAAAAAAATCGCTGTATAAAAGTTTTTTCTTTTGTGTGAGATCTCAGCTTACTGCAGCTACAGCACGGCACAGAGAGAGGAGGGTGAACTGCCAGCGTCGCATCCAGAATTATATAGTGCGGTGACGTCACAGAATCCCGCCGGTCTCTGATTGGCTTCATCTCTGCACATGTCATTGAGGGTCCTCCTTTCTTCCTCCCAGACTTCTTTGCCCCATGTAGCGCCTTGTGCTTGCGGCCATTTTATCAATTAAAAACACTCTTCGTTCCCGCAAATCACACCACACTTCGACTTCGTTCAGAATCGAAGTTTTCCTGAAATTCTAAACGAATTCCACTTCGTTAGAATCGATTCGCCCATCTCTAGTTGTTGGGCTAAGTTAAAAATGTATTACTAATATTTAAGTTTCATAGACCACTTTAACCTTAAAGGGATATTCTACACTGTCCTGAAGTAAAAAAAACAAAAAAAACCCTTACCTGCTTAAAGGGGTTTTCCCGCTACAAGGATTGCTTTTTATGTTAAAGATCTTGCAAAATCAAGTCACTTTTCAATATATGTCCATTCACAGTATCCTACCTATTCCTAGATGTCCCCTTTTGTAAGGGCTGCATAAGCTCCTCAGGTCACTATAGCTACAGACCTGTTCGATCAAACCAGTGCAGGTTTACATAGCTACAGACCTGGTGTCCTCAGCAGCTTCTCACTGCAGGCGTGTCAAGACCAGTAAAAACGCCTCTGAATTCAAAAATGAAACTGAGAAAACAGGACTAAGGTAAGTTGAATCAATGTGGTGAGACAACCCCTTTAAGTACTGCACTTTTAGCATCAGGGCTACTCTGGTCTTTTCCAGCAGTCCCCTACTATAGATAACATGTATGTTTATGACTCACATGACACTGCAACCAATTACTTGCTTTAGCAGTCATTTTCCATACACATGACTATTGAACCAGTAGTTGGCTCCCACTCCTGTGTGCGATGTACGTGTCATTGGTGGGGGACCAGTGAGGAACTCCGGACCAGCAGCTGTATTGGAAAGGCTGCACTGCAGTAGACAACCATAGCAGTAAGAGGCTGTATGAGTGGCTAGGATGGATTTTTGTCCATCTGAAGTAAACAGTGGATGTACAGGAAAAGTATGTGTTAAAATTAGAGATGGGCGAATTTCTCAAAAATTTGATTCGGCGAGTTCGCCGAATTTTCCGACAACATTGGTTTCGACCCGAATTTACTTGCGCCGAATCGTGTTAAAGAACAGCTATTTCCTGACTGCAGAGAGCCTGTAGGGTGTTGTAGAACATCGTGTAGAATATGCATAGGGAGCGTGATTTGGTCTTCATACAATGCTGTGTTTTATTATGACACACACATGACAGCCGCCGCTCTTAGAATCGCTTCACTCTTCAATTCCCTGGGCACATACAGGGGCAAAACTGACCAAATAAGGGAAGCGGGAACACAGCCTGACAAGGCAATGTCAGCGCCAGCTTGAAAGAACCGAGCTAAGGGCCAAAATCCTACTATTACGTCATAGAGCGCACTCCTCTTACACCGACATTAGATGATTTCTCAGATTATGCAGAACTTGTTCTGTTAAACACTGATACATGTAGAAATCCCCCAAAAGAGTGGTGAGGGTGTCGGCAGTAATTTTGCATTGACGTCACTGATCATTTTGCCCTTCTTTTCATCCATCAGTGTCCGCTTTCAATCGGTCAATTATCCTTCAGTATTGCTAAAGCCAAAAACAAACAGGAGTTGATCCAAAACAGAGATGAGCAGTAAACGGGATATTTGCATGTCTTCTGTGTTCTATATCCACTCCTGCTTTTGGCTAGCTAATCATCAGGCAATCCTGATCCTTTTCATTTCTTCTGGCAGATGAAAAGAAGGGGAAAAACCAAACATAGTGGCAAGGTCATAGAGTAGTGGAGGGTGGAAACAGCATAAGGAAATCACAGGGTGTTCCAGTGAAACAGCGGTCAGTTGGTAGCAGCATGATTAGGCCACATAGTGGCACAATGACAAATTCTGGAGATGGCAGCAACATCAGGAGCCCACAGAGTGGCACAATGACACATTGTGGATGTGATGGCATCAACAGCAGCAGCAGCATGACATCAGACAGTGGCACAATGACAAATTCTGGAGGTGGTGGCAACATCAGGAGCCCACACAGTGGCACAATGACACAGGGTGGAGGTGACGGCATCAACAGCAGCAGCATGAGGTCAGAGAGTGGCACAATGATAAATTCTGGAGGTGGCAGCAACAGCAGGAGCCAACAGAGTGGCACAATGACACAGTGTGGAGGAGACGGCATCAACAGCAGCAGCAGCATGAGGTCAGAGAGTGGCACAATGACAAATTCTGGAGGTGGCAGCAACATCAGGAGCCCACAGAGTGGCACAATGACACAGTGTGGAGGTGACGGCATCAACAGCAGCAGCAACATAACATCAGAGAGTGGCACAATGACAAATTCTGGAGACGGCAGCAACATCAGGAGCCCACAGAGTGGCAGAATGACGCAGTGTGGAGGTGACGGCAGCAGCATGTGTTCAGAGAGTCGCACAATGACAAATTCAGGAGGTGTCAGCAACATGAGTAGGCCACAAAGTGGCATAATGACAGAATGTGGAGGTGGTAGCAGCAGCAACAGCAGCAGCATCAGCAGCAGCAACAGCATGAGGTCAGAGTGTGGCACAATGACAGAGTTTTGAGCTGGCGGCAGCAGTAGCATGAGGTCAGAGAGTGCACAATGACAGAGTGTGGAGGTGGATGGCAATTCCAGTTCCTGGTAAAGAGGGTGGGAGGCAGATGGAGCAACTGGCAGTAGATCTGTGGCATCAGGGGGGTGGCAACATCAGAATAGTGGCTGAGGCAGGTAGTTTGAACCCAGAATCATTTCTCACAGTTTGGGTGAGGCGTAATGGCTGATTTAATCTGATGCATAAGGCATTGGTGTGTGGAAATCCTGGCTGATCCACGCCTGATTCATCTTGACAAAGGTCAGTCTCTTCACATTTCCGGTGGACAAGCGGGTTCTCCTTGGTGTAACGATGGCCCCCGCCGCACTGAACACCCGCTCTAATGCCACACTACTGGCCGCACAGGACAGCTTCTCCAGTAAACTCACAGCCACACATCCAGTTTGGCTGCCCAGTAGTCCAGCGGATCTGGGGTGGCAGAGTGCTTCCAAGTAGACCACCACCTGCTGGTTCAGGGTCGTCTCCAGGTCTTGCTGCTTCTGCTGCTGAGTACTCTCCTCACTAGGCGGGTGAAGGAAGCTGCTCACCAATGACTCCAAACTTAGGCTGCTGCTGATGGAGCTGCTCCCTACCCCCCCACTCCCCACACCAGCCATGGCAGTGGTAGGTGAGTGATGAGGAACCCCCGGTCAGACCTGACAGAAGATAGACGATGGTGCACATAGGCAGTGGCCAACTGACTACACAGGATTTCTGTATAGTACGCCAGTTTCTCCTCCCTTTCACCAGCTGGAAAAAAGGCTCCCATTTTGGACCGGTAGTGAGGGTCCAAGAGGGTTGAGAGCCAGAAGTTATCCTTCTGCTGGATGGTGACTATTCGGCTGTCACTAGCCAGGCAAATCAGCATGCTGCGGGCCATCTGCGCAAGTGGCTCTGAGGGACTCCTTGCCTCCATCTCCACTGTATACTGCCACGGTGTGTCTGGGTAATCTACTTCGTCTTCCTCATCTCCCTCTACCTCCTCCGGCTGCTCCTCCTCTCCTGTTACCTGAGTAAAAAAAACACTAATTTCGCCAGACACTGCTTGCACTCCAATGTCCTCCTCCTCCTTCAGTTCAGCCCCCACTGGACTCACATGGCCATGAGATGTAGTCACCACGTCTCCAGTACCCTAGCCAGACAGATTTTGCAGCATCTGTACCAGGACATGAAGCAGTGGAACAACGTTATTCAGCCCGTATTCCTGGCAAATGACAAATAACATGGCCTCCTCAAAGGACCTGAGCAAATGGCATGTGTCACGCATGAGCTGCCACTGGCTGACATCAAAATTTCACAGGGAAGTACTCCTGTCCAACCGGATCATCAAAACTTTGTTAATGGCCTTTCTCTGTTCATAGAGTCGGTCCAACATATGGAGGCTGGAATTCCAACGGGTGGAAACATCGCATATCAGCCTATGTTGGGGGAGGCCATTCTGCCGCTGCAACTCAAGGAGGGTTTGCTTGGCTTTTTAGGAATGGATGAAGTGCATGCACAGTTTCCTGGCCATTTTTAGAATGTACTGCAGATCGGTGGAAGACATCAGGAACCTTTTGACAACCAGATTGAACACGTACATCATGCAGGGCGCATGGATCATCCCTCCTCGGTGCAGCGCAGACACCATGTTCCTTCCATTGTCTGTCACCATGGTTCTGATTTGCATTTGTCGCGGAGCAGTTCCTCCCCTGTGTGACTTCGTTCGCCCAGGCAAACCAGGTGTAGAACTGCGTGATACCGCTGTGCCCTGCAGTACTTAGATCTGTGGAGGCTGAGGTGGTGGAGGAGGAGGAGGCGGACATTGGCGCAGGAGCAGCAGTTTGACAACGTGGAGGAGAAAGCACCGTCTCCTGTCCAAGTTGTTGGTGTGGCTGGGCAGGAAGCACATTCACCCAATGAGCAGTAAAGGACATGTACTGTCCCTGACCGTAGTTACAGTTCCACAGGTCCGCACTTCAGTGCACATTAGAAGACACTGATAGGCTCAAAGAATGGCCCACCTTCTGTTCTACATATTTGTGAAGGGCTGTTACTGCCTTTTTGGAAAATAAATTATTGCTTGGAGCTCTCCACCTCAGCTCGGCACAAGCCATTAGTTCTCTGAATGGTGTAGAGTTCACCACTTGGAAAAGGAGGGACTGCAGTACCAACAACTTGGACAGGAGCACGATCAGCTTCTGCACCTTAGGATGGTTGGACGCATACTGTTGTCTCTTGGCAATCGCCTCGTTGAATGACTCCTGGCTCCATGAGTGGCAAAGAGCAGGAGCATCTGGACCGAGAGATAATGGCAAAGACAAACAGCTCCCTTCAGCAGAGGTGGTGGAGCCTTGACTGGCTGAAATGGCATGCATGTCACTAGGTGCTGCTGTTGTTGCTGCAGCGGCAGGATGGACCACCACATCTGAGACACGTTTCTCCCAGGCCACTGGATGGTGACGCTGCATGTGTTGATGCAGGGCTGTGGTGCCAACATTAGCTCCCTGGGCATACTTCACTTTCTGCCCACAGATTCTACATATACACATGTTTGGCTCTCTGGTGTCTTAGCAAAATACTTCCACACCGCTGAGTAGGTGATTTTACTGCCAACGCTCCACACTGAGTGACTACTACCGCTGCTTCCTCGCTGGGCAAACGGGAACATGGCAGCAATGGGAGCCTTCACAAGGCTCCCTGCTGCCATGCCCATGCATCGGATCCCCGCAGTTACGCTGCAGGGTCTCCGATCGAAGCATTTAGATGCCACGGCCATCTTTGCCACAGCATCTAAAGGGTTAAACGGCGTGGGCGGCGTGTCCCTTCCAACCTCCCCCCCCCCCTTTCTGTAACTCCCGGGTGTTAGCAGCAATCAGCCGTTAACACCCGGCGGCTGTTCGGCGGGGTCACGGAGCGATCCCGCCGCAAAGCCGCTTAGCGACCCTGGGACATATTCATACGTCCAGGGTCTTTAAGGGGTTAAATACCCTACAGAACAACCAGATGTAAATTAGGCATATATGGGACAAAATAAAAAAGACACCCTATATTTTAGTGCAAATTAACCCACAATCAACAGGTAAAATTAAGCCTTGTGTATTAAATACCCTTCAGAACAACCAGATGTAAATTAGGCATATATAGGACAGAAGTACACCCACCCTGGACTTTAGGGAGAATACCCCACAAACTAAAACAAAATAAAAAGTGTGCAAATGATACACTTGTTATGGTTTTCCCCCAGGCGCTGATAAAACTAGTTTGCTTTATAATGAGTGCAATATAGTGCAGCAGCAGATAGATAAGAAGTGTGAGGATTTAAGATGGCGTCCGTATTTATAGGGCTGTGATGTCACAGAAGCCTGCTGGTCTCTGATTGGCCTCATGTCTGCACATGTCCTTGAGGGTCCTCCTTTCTTCCTCCCAGAGTTCTCTGCCCCATGTAACGCCATGTGCTTGCGGCCACTTTGCCAATAAAAAAGACGTTTCGTTCCCACGTATCACCCTAAACTTTGGCTTCGTGCATAACCAAAGTTTTCCTGAAATTCTAAATGAATTCCACTTAGTTAGAATCGATTCGCCCATCTCTAGTTAAAATAATAGCAAGGATTGCTTGACGATCATTCTTTCAAGTCAGCTATTACCTGATAAGTGTGTTATTGGCAGCACATAAGTGTGAGGAAACACCTTCCCCAGTGCAGAGGAAGATTACCCTATTTGACTTTCATGTATTGGTGGTCATTAACTAATGACCTAGTGGTCGAATCTTACACTCCACTGCTGTGTTTGTTGTGCCAGAACTGATAGACCTTGTGATGAGCTGACTTGTCGACTCTGATGTTTTGCCTGGATGTAGACCTCTTGGCTTTTGAATGGATGGATAGATTTCATTTTGTATTCTTCCAGCTGTCATGGCCTCACATGATGCAGTTTGACAATTTTCTTGGCCCATAGCTCGCTATCGATGAGCTGGATTCTTCTTTATGGCTGCTCTTTGATTCGATCCAGTGATCTTTTGCTTGAGAATCAACCTAATAAGAAAATGAGCTATTACATAATGTGAGAACAGATTGTAAGTTGTGTTATACAAGAAACAAAAGATTGTTCCACCACCGGGAGCAAAATAGTAATAATACAGTGATATGACAAGAATCTGTAGAACTAAGCATATGCTTAAATAGTTGCAGGTCAAAGTTATGTATGAGATATCCAAGATGATTATCTATAAAATGATGGTATTCTCATATTCAAAGCTGTAGTAGATGGTAATATATGGAGCCTCAATCAAATGTTCAAAACATTATTACTCTTTTGCTCATCAGTGTATGTCGTTAACTGCTGTTTAAAATAAGGCTGTACAGAGATAAGCAGCAGTTGAAGTGAGATTAGTCTGGCCTACTATTTATAAGTTTTATCTCACAAGTAGAGAAGGACAATATTTTCAATATAATTGTTAATTGCATAAAACTGCCAAAATAATAAAAATATTGGCAACATTTTTTTCCAGGAATATTGGTTTAACAAAAATACCCTTCTCTGATGGAAGTGTCTCTTTGAAAACAGATTATAGACAAAGTAACCTAAAGAAGGTTCTTCACTTTCAGAATACTACTCACACCTTACAAAAATGTTTCTCTGCCTATACTAAAATAAAAAAAAAATGTTTTATTACACTGTTGGTCCTTTCTGCAGCTTGTATTTTTGCTTTGTTGAACATAAATGTAATTTTGTGACAGAATATGATGTAAATTGTCAGTTCAGTTAGTAAACACTTGTTTATGTAAAACAGTAAGAATTCTGGCTTTGAATTATGGAATTTTTATTACAAATTGCTGCATTTGTAGAAGCTGTATCTTCTACAGTACCCATAAAAAAACAAATGGTCAAACACAGTCAAAAGAAAAATATTGTGTTTACATGACACTATTTTAATCAGTTTTTTTTGCATTAGCATTTGTAAGCCAAAACCAGGGGTGGATTGAAAACAAGAAAGAGGTTCAAATCTTTCTATTCTACTTTTGTCTGTGCATAGGTTAACTCCTGGTTTTGGTTTCCAAATAGTGATGCAAAGTTCTGAACAAAATACTGCTGTGTGAATCTAGCCTCAGATTACAAAAAGAAATACAGCTGTCATTGTAATGTATACGGGGTTTAGATTTAAGATTCCAATGCTCCAAAAGATTTTAAAACTAGTGCCTTTGAAGAAGCGCAGAGCGAAACGTGCGTTGGGGCGCTGATTGCTCCCATCCACACACTAGTCGGCACAGGGTTAAGTATTCATTCATTTTTTGCATGCATTTATGGACCAATATATTATTATTGGAAGTATACTCTGATAGATTTATGTACTTCATTTTATGCTGATAGACTATGGGCCTGATTTATTAAAAGTGTCTAACAGTAAGAATGTCTTAGTTGCCCATGGCAACCAATCAAAGCTCAGCTTTTAGTTTTGAAACAGCTGTGGAGAAATGAAAGCTAAGCCCTGATTGGTTGCTATGGGCAACTAAGACATTTTTAGGCCGTGTTCACACGGCTTATTCCCGACGGATTTGTGCGCCGTATTGAGCGCACAAATCCGCCGTGAATAAGGGGCGGGACGGGGGCGGGGCTGGAGCGCGGCGGGGCGCCGCTCCCGGCCCCATAGACAATGCAATTTTTTACGGTGCGCCCCGCGCCGAAAAATAATGTGCATGTCACTTTCTCCCCCCCCGCGGCGGATTCGCCGAGGGGGGAGGAGCGACGGATTCCACTGTTCTCAATGAGAGCAGTGGATTTACCGTAATTGTTTGCTGCAGATTGGCGCCGTTTCTCAGCGCAAATCCGCACGCAGTACGGCGCCAATCCGCGGCAGAATAAGCCGGTGAACGAGGCCTTACTGTTAGACAGTTTTGATAAATCAGACCCATTGTGTTTGTTTGGAGGGATCTTTGGCTATTATTTCCTTTTGTGTGTTGATATAGTATTTTTGTATGTGTTTTGATTGTATATTTTATTAATATGCATTAATAAACTTATTCCTTTATATTGTTTTGGGAGAATATTGTTGGTTTTTCATTGTTTTCTTTGGTTCTCCGTTGATTATTGGTTGCCCCCTTTCTTTTCTTTGGTTATTTAGTGCCTTCAATAGGCTACTGGCAAGTACTAATGATGCCGTTATAATGAAGTAGTATAGAAGTTGTCCATTGTAAAATGAAAACATAAAAATCGGCTACATATGCTCAAAAACTATACTTACCTTTGCACTTACTGCTGCTTAAGTTTTGAACCTTCCAGCATTGTCCACCGCTCTGTGTTTATTTAACTCTTTTGCGATTGTTTCTGCAGCTAATTGGATGCTCCAACGCTCACATGCTTTGCCCATAACATCACCACTAACACAGCATTAATTTGCCGTGGTGTCTATGGAGTTGGTTATATTTAAGAATCCAGTTTGAAATGTGTCAAGTTGTGTGTCTCTCTGTAATGTTTTTAAATTTCATTATCGGGGTGAAATACTGTAAAAGAAGTTTTTATACAAGGGCTGGAATTTCAAGTTTTTATAGAAGAGTTCTCTTCTTGTCTGCACTGTTTGTTACTGGGTTTTAAAATGCAATGAAATCTAGGTGATCTGACATGTATGTCCTTTTTTGGGCAATGGAATTGCACGTGACTTTTGAGGCATATGTAGCCTATTTCTACTTGTTAATTTTATGATGGCCAACCCCTTAAGATCTATTTATCCTCCATTTCTGTTTCTAGACACATTCAGTGGCATGTATGAACGGGGGCCCTGCCCCAAATACTGGCGTTTTCCCCGATATCCCAGGCCCTTTCGCACATTTTTAATTGCCCATGCCATTAGGGGGTGCTTTACAAGCCCCGCGGCATTTGAAAACTTGGGGGGCATTCGGGGGCTGGCGCACTAAACCGTACAAAGTTATAGTTTTTATAGCTTCGCTACGGCATTTCAGGCGCATTGCTGCTGGAACAGTAAACCACTTTAAAGTGGATCCTGACCCAGAATTGTCGTACAAGCGCTAAATGCACCTTCCCTTAGAGTGGTTCATAAATCAGGCTCATTCTAGCCATTTTATCGCAGAAATTTGGGTGAAAACACCAAATTTCATACAGGGCCCCCAATTGGGTCTTATTTAGGATGGGGAATTTTCAAAAATTTCGATTCCCTTTCCCCTTTTTTTTTTTTCCTTTTCCCTTTTTTTTCCGGCGCACAGAGCCGCGGGTGCGTGAACTTTGCCCTCTTAAAATGCAGAGGAGCTTTTTTGGTCTTCATACAATGTTGTGTTTTTGTATGACACGCAGATGACGCCGCCGCTTTTAGAAACGTTCACTATAAAATTCCCCGGGCCTTAAGAGGGCAAAAAATGACCAAAAAAAAAGAAACGGGAATGTAGCTATAAAGTCTGCCAGCAAAAGCTGGAAAAAAACAAGCTGGAGCCAGGTGGCAACATTTTGACAGAGTTGAGGTGACGGCGGAAGCCCCAGCCTGAGGTCAACATGGCACAAGACTTTTTTTTAGGTGGGAAAAAAGGAGGAAGCCCGAAAGGCAAAATGATGAAGCGGGGTCACGGCGGAGCACATGAGGGAGCAGTGGCACAATGACTTCTGTAGGTGGCAAAACAGGAGGGGAACTACAGAACACAATGACTGGAGCGGAGGGCACGCGGCACAGCATGAGGGGCGGGATGGCACAAGACATTCTGTAGGGGCAAAAAAGGGGAAGCCCAAAGGGACAATGACTGAGAGCGGAGGTCCGGGGGCAGCAGCATGAGGGCAGGCAGGGGACAATGACATTTGGGGGTGGCAAAACAGGGGGAAGCCACAGAGTGCACAAGACTGAGAGCGGAGGTCACGGTGGAGCGCATGAGGGGGCAGTGGCACAAAGAAAATTTTGGGGGTGGCAAAACAGTTTTTGGCACGAGTGGCACAATCACACAGTGTGGGGGTCACAACAGCAGCACAAAGGGACCAGTGGCACATGAACCTAC
>JAODAL010067810.1:0-17112 GCA_025379985.1 Phyllomedusa bahiana
TAAAAACCCAGAGTTCTTACTCTTTATCATCTATAAGTCTATTTTATGATGACATCAGTTTTTTAACATCCTTTTATTTTTTAAGACATTAGGGGCTTTAAAATTTAGTAGCAAATGTTAACATTTTCAAGAGAATTTGCAACACAGATTTTTTTTAGGGATAGTCCCGTTCTGATGTTGTTTTGAGTTACTTGTATATTACACACCCCATAAATAACTCCATCTAAGCAACTACACCCCTCAAGTTATTTCGAACAACACTTGATTCTTAACCTCCATAGGGAGGCGCTTTGGGTTTTGAGACTTTGTATAATATTTTCCAAAGGCACGAATTTAAGAAATGATTTACTACATATCTATTGATATTTACATATTGTGCTGTGCTTGTTGTTTTTTTGTTTTTTTTTTCATAGGGAGGTGCTTTGGGTTTGGAGACTTTGTATAAGATTTCCCAAAGGCATGAATTTAAGGAATGATTTATTGTATATTTATTGATATTTATGTATTGTGTTGGGTGTGTGTTTTTTTTTTTTTGGCTCTATTTGTGATGTTGAAGGAGTTAATTTATGGATTGTCATTGATTTCATCTGCATGGTTACTGCCCACTTGTCTTTCATTGGTTGGTCATATTGCTTTTAACCATTGTATTTAAGAAAATAACATGCTATGACGCATTACCCGAAATTCGTCAGCTTGCTCTGACCACCATGTTCCACTCCTAAAGAAAACTCAGTTAGGAAGCTACACCCCATAGGGAACATATCCAGGGGTGTAGTGAGGATACTGACCCCACAGGTGTTTCATAAATATTTTTAGTGTTGGACTGTGAAAATGATTTTTTTTTTTTCACTAATATGCAGATTTAGCTGAAAATGTTTAATTTCACAAGGAATCCTGGAGAAACAGCAGCCAAAATTGCATTACTTCATTTGTTCCACGTTTGGCAATAACCTATATGTGGGTGTAAACTGCTGCTTGGGCACATGGCAGAGCGTATAACATAGGGAGTGCCATTTGGTGTTTGGTATGCAGATTTCAGTGAGTGTCATGTTGCATTTGCAAAGCCCCCAAACTACCAGAACACCAGAACAGGTGAAACTTCTTTAAGTCCTCCCATTTTGGATTCAACACCTTTGGGGATGTCACCTATGGGTATATTGTGTATTTTGGTGCAATAGGTGTTTCACAGTTTTTGGTAGCATTGGGCCGAGAAAATGGAAAAATTGTTTTCTGGTTTTGTCATTTCTACAGCGTTTGTCATGCAGTATGAATGACATAATAACTTTACTATGTAGGACAGTAAAATTGCAACAATAATAATTTTATATAGTTATTTATGTTTGACTATTTTTATACAATAGAAATGTGTTTGTAAAACAAATTATTTTTATGTTGTCATAATTGGACAGCCATAAATTTTAAGTTTTTTTTTATATGTAGCTGATTAAACCTTTAGCGCCACAGCAAGTTTTAGCCTTTCTGACAGTTGGATGTTTTAAATGTGACATGTGACATTTATGTGAGAATAACTTTTATTTATCCATGTAATTCAGAGATTGTTTTCTCGTGGCACATCGTGCTTTAAGTTAATAAGAAATTTCGGTCCAAACAATCCTTGTTTATTTGTGAAAAAAATATAAAAAATTTTGTGAACTTTTTAAAAAAACTTCCATTTCAAAGTTCAAAAATTTTGTCGTAAGACAGTGTTTTTCTACTCAAAAATAGGTTAGAAGATCTCCCATTGTTATGTAGGATGGCTTTCTTTTTTAAATTTTTTTTTTTTTTCCACCTGGGGAGGCTTAAAAATTGTGAAAGGTTTTTTTTTTTGTTTTTTTTGCGGGATGATCTGAAATTTTACTATGTACCACTTTGGTGTTTTTATGTGTTTTTGATCGCGTTTTATTCCATTTTATGTGCTGTGGGATGAACAAAAATCACAATTTTTTACAGCGTTCACCGTGCATGTTAATTAACATATGTGTACTTTATTTATTTTTGGCGATTGGCATTTGTTTTTCGTGTTTGTGTTTTACCTTTTTTTTAACTTTTGTTTAATTTTTACATTTTTTTTTTTTCCTTTTCCCCCAAGGGGTTTGTATCGTGATTTTGCATTGCGCTGTATGTGGTCCCCTGGGATGTCAAAATATGCCCAAAAATGCCCACATGCATTGCGGGGCAGGGTGAATCCAGAAGCCGGGAAAGTGTTTCGTTTTTCTTTTTCCCTGTTTGCTTTTTTGGCGGCTGTCTTTTATACTGTGTTGCTTGTTTTTTTTTTCCCCTTTTTTTATTGAAATCATTGTTGGGCCCTTTTTTTTATTTTGGGCTTAGTTTCGTTTTACCTGATGTGACCGTTCCCATACCTCTTGAAGAAGCACAGATGAAAATGCTTTGGGGGAGCCCTTTTTCCCTTAGAATTTTCACCAATACCACTTGGTTAAGTAATTTCTTATCATGTTATTATTTCTTTATTACTATCTTATTATATACTTGTCTTGATTATCATGTTACTCTTAATTACTATAGGGCAATTCTTGGGTCATGTTATTTCATTAGGTGTTGTTTTTTTTTGCTTTAAAATTTTTTGTTTTTTAAATTCATGGACAGAGTTATCTTGCCCCCGGACCGCCACTACAGGAGCTATCAATCACCACCGGGTTCCTGCAGCTGTGCTGACACAGCTCCTGAGCCCGTACAATCACCATGACGTACAGGTATGTCATGGTACGTTAAGGTACACTGCACCATAATGTACCAGTACGTCTAGGTGCATTAAGGGGTTAATATCATTTAAGTGTGCTTCTAATTCTTTAGATTTTTACACAATTTTTACACAATAAAACGTGAAAGGGTTTTTTGCATTTGTTATTTTCTGCTTTTTTAACCCCTTCCTGAAGTGCATTCCCGCAAATGAACGTATGGGTGCGTCTTGGCGATCGTTCGGGCTTACAAGC
Organism: Phyllomedusa bahiana; assembly: GCA_025379985.1. NCBI lineage: Eukaryota > Metazoa > Chordata > Amphibia > Anura > Hylidae > Phyllomedusa > Phyllomedusa bahiana. The sequence continues at coordinate 2,952 of JAODAL010067810.1, forward strand.
GAGCCCCAAACGATCACGACATGGGACCAGCAGTAAATTACCACTGGCCTCATGAGGCATCACCTGTGGCTGGAGTGATTAACCCTCGCTGTCGCGACCTATCATGTTCGCAATAGCGAAGTTGCTGGCAGGAGGAGTGAGCTCCTCCTGCCTGCAGTCGGTTTCCTACCTGACAGTCCAGATGCTTTACTAAAGCATCCGGGCTGTCTAGTGACGTCACCGTGCCCGCAATGCATTGTGGGCATGGTGATTGACAGTCACAATGGAGACCAGTATAGAGCAGTTCTGCTCTGTTCTGGTGTACCTTGTAACAGCTAAAGATCTTACAGGGGTTTTATCATTACAAAGATCATGTCTCAGATTATGGGGACAGTAAAAATAAGCACTTTTGTAATTGGGTTGCATTACCTCTGTCACTTGGTTTAGCAGATATCAGCTTCGCTGTAAATCTGTCTTCTATTTCTGCTGTTGTGGTCAGAACGCCCGGGGTCGATTCCTGTCCCCTTTAGACACGCCCCTCCCACTGTGATTGGCGGGGCTGACATTTCATTCAGCCTGTTGGGATATGCTCCTAGACGGGGGAAACATCATGGCCACGCCCCCTGCGCTGTGATTGGCTGCCTGCACACTCTGTGTTTACTCCCCTCTGAGTGGTTAAAATCGATAGTGAAACTCTATGTGCTGGCTCTATGTACATCTCAGCTCTAGGGGGAAGGATCTGGGCAATTACTGCCTGTTTAAAGGGCTTTTGCCAAGAGGTTGATTCACCTCCTCACAGGTTCAGTCCTTAAAGCTGCTACTTTGAAAAGAGGGCTTTTCTGTTCCTCAGATGAATGCAAGCCCCCCTCCTTATGACATCATCACCTGTAGTGTATAACATAAGGATTCAACACTGTGTATGTATGAGTGTTGTGTAGTGCATGCTAGGTGATCAGCCTTGGCAAGACAGAGGTTGGGAGTTCAAGTCCCATTGTTCTTTTTTTTTTTTTTTTCTTTTATAAATTTTTACACATATGTAAAAGATATGAAAATATATGGGGTAGACATCTATAATTTTATATATATACACAACCACAACAGAAAAGCCCCCCTATATAGTGTCCCATCCTCACAGTCACACCAAGCACTTCCAACATATGTGATACAATGCCATATACTCTCGGGGATGGGACATGATATAGGGGAGCTATGTATGTGTTATATATATCATTATTTGAGATTGACATTTATTTAGGTCTCTCTACATATGTGTTAGAATTTAGGGGGGGGGGGTGGGAAATATACCCTGTGAAGGTGACTAGAAACTCCAAACCCCTTCGTTGTAAACCACACTCTACGTTTACACCATCAGCCCCAAGTCAGTTACAGATTGAGAGGTTCTTCTCTCAAAGCTGATTTGCTTCTCCCCCCCCACTGTTTTCAAATATATCACTGGACGCAAGCAGAGATCTTTACTTGAAGCTGACATTTGTCCTTGTAGTTGAGTAAAGGTCTATGCCTGTTGTCAGTACAATTTGGTTGAATACCACTAGAACAGAAGTTAAAGCTGCTGGCTTTCAGTGTGTAAACTAAGAGATATAATAGATATAATAGGTGCTTGCTCCAGCTTGTGGAAACCTCAAGGCTGCAGACATAAGCATGCAGGAGGCTACAGAGCGGTTTATATCCAGACAACCCTTGCATCCCCTACTTCAAACAAAATGATGATGTCACAGTTCTTTTAGTGAGGGGAGACAAAGCCTCGTGGGAGGGGAGACACGCCTGCTGAGAGGAAGAACACGCCACTGGATTTCAAACTCAATCTGAGAAAATTAGCAGAACAGCACGAGCAGCTCAAACGATAAATACCCTTTAAGATCACTGATACAAATCCCCTATGGGGAAAAGTGAAAAAAATGGGATAAAGTAAAAAAAAAAAGTAAAATTACAAACCCGAAAAATAAAATAAAAACATGTACACTGTCCCGTTCCCCTTTACAAATGGCAATCACCCTAAAAAAGATCAAAAATAAAGTATTCATATTAGGTATTGCCACATCCGTAACAACCTTCCCTACAAATATGTCATATTAATTAACCCATACAGTGGTGAACGACATAAAAAAAAAAACTTGTCACAGAATTGCGACTTTTGTTCATCACGCAGCACATAAAATGGAATAAAAGGAAAACAAAATCTTATATAAGCACCAAAGTGGAGCCAATTAAAACATCACTTCATCCCGCAAAAAAAAAAAAAAAACTTATACGGAAAAGCATCCAAGCGAGTTGGTTAGTGCAGGGTTAATTTTTTTAGCTGTTCTGCTGCTCCTGAGGCACTAAATCAGTGTCCACAGTCACTGATTTACGCTCAGTTTTTTTTGCGCAGATAGTTTTTCTTTTTGGGAGGGAGGGAAAAAATTGTTACTTAAATTTGTTTTTATTTGTTTTATATAAGTAAGGATGCTTCATATTTTTGATTGACGGTCCGTTAATTTTTTGAGTTTAGGTCTTTTTTTTTTTTTTTTATTCAGTCCTTTTTTTTTCGTTTTAATATTTATATATATTTATTTTTTTATCATTTTCTTTTTTTTTTGTTAAAACAAGTTAATTCCCAACACGATTGAAGCACAAACATTAACCCACACCACTACCACAGAAACACGTGTTAAAGCAACCTACTCTTTACACTCCCTTCTAAATAAAATAAAAATGTCCCAGTCATCCGAGACGCTATCAGCGGGGAGGACATACGCTATCCTGGCCGAGGATAGCATAGTCTGTCAGTGTTTCCAGACGAGGAGTTTACGGGTTTCGTCTTGTCCGAATCATCGGAGTCCCCTCGCTGATGAGGGTCCCTCCCAGTAGACACCACCGTAGGTCAGAAGAGGGGATCCCCCCAAGTAGTGACCCCATATGGACTCCCTGCCCCAGAAATTACCAGCCACAATTCCCTGACTTTTTGGGCCACCCTGGGAGTCTGTATCGACACTCACAGGCCTCACTGAAATTACGATTTTTTTTTAAGTTTTTTTCTCTTCGAGGATCTGGTAGATGTCTTGTGGCACAGACTAACCTCTAAGGCCTGCAGTTTTTGGCCCTGAACTCCAGTCCTCATTCTGCACATGGACCCAAGTAATGTACTGCAGAGATGATGACCTTTTTGGGGCCTTCTTCTGCACATGGGCATAGTGGAGAAGCCCGAGATACGGCAATATTGGAGTGTGACATGAGTGGTTGCTCTCCATGTTTTACCGGCACGTCAATGACCCGGAAAGATTTTGAACAAATCCGAAAGAATTCTTGCATTACGCTGTGTTATATTCCCTGTGCCCACCGTGCCGACCCCACCTTGACCGGCTTATATAAAGTTCGCCTGATTATGACCCACTTCAGTGCCAAATTTTCAGCGGTCTATTACCCCTGGCGAATATGAATTTGTGTAGATGAGTCCCTACTACATTCGAGGGAATGCTCAAATTTAGCCAGTACCTGCCAGCATAAGAGCACGTTACGGGGTTAAACTTTACAAGCTGTGTGAGAGTACCTCCCGGGTTCACGTGTCAGCTTCAAGAGTTTACGAAGGAAGGACAGCCAAATTGTGCCCCCTGAATTGCCCCCCTTCCCTAAAGTTAGTGGAAAAATAGTGTGGGAATTTGGTGCACCAACTGCTGGGAAAGGGTTACCACCTCTACGTTGGATAAACTTTTACACTAGATTCCAATTGTTTAAGTCCACGAGCTGCAGTCCGTACTGCACGCCTGTGGCACAGTGAGAAAGAAACCAGAAGGGACTACCCAAAACCTTTGTGGCCGCAATGCTCCCATGGGCGAAAGCAGGTCCCAATCCAGCGGAGACCTGCTGTTGGTAATAATTCTAGGATATGAGGGACGGCCTTGGATTGTCCTCCTGTCACGGCCCGCGACTACCTCTGCCCATGTACGAGGTTTCCAGTGGTTTACAGTCGCCCACAAAATCTCGTCTGTATTCTGGAGTACAATTCGGTATCATGGGAGGGGTAGACATGCAGGACCAGGTGCTGTAAGCCTACAAGTGCCCACAGGAAGGACATAGTTGTGTACAAAAAGCTGCCGTGACACATTGGGCAAATGGCAATGTACAACGCATTTGTTCTTTTCCGTGTACAGGCCAAGCAGGGACGTTTATTATCCTTCCAATAGAAGGTAATAAAGGCGCTTGTTTTTTGTGAACCAGGGTGAGGGCCCAAGCACTTCTGGTTCTGAACGTCCCCCGTATTGTACCACGGTCATGCATTTCCCCAATGAAATCCCCTCCACTGGCAAAAAGGGTAGGACACAAATAAAAAATGACAGAGTTTGCTACAGAAGGGGAATTGAAAAGTACAAACTTTTCATTGCCGAAACCTGCCCTGACAAGCCGGCCTCTGCATGAATGAATGTTTAAATACTGTTCCACACGTCTATGGATTACTAGGGAGCATGCTTTTATACTTTTTTTTTATTTGCAACATTCCCTTTGAAGCACAGAACCTTCCATAGGATTTATTGTGCGGTTACATGGCATGTCCGGAAAAATGTCAGTTTGCATTTTCACCTTTTGTAACGCACAATAATGTGTGAACTAATTTTTTGATTTACTGCCAGGGTCAAAAGGGAATTAACACCCATTTAAAATGTTCCTTTAGGGGTGTTGTGTCTACAGTGGGGTCACTTTTGGGTGGTTTTAATAAGATTTGTTTCACATCAACAGCATGTACAATTGTACAGGACATGCTTGTATTTCAGCAAAAACTAGGGTGTGTCATGCACATAATTGCTATGTTCTCTCAATGGCGTGTTTCAGGGGGCAGCCCCAAATTCTAGGGGAATGTGGGCGTGGTCCCTTTAACGGGAGACTGGGCTGGAAAAAATTGGGTACTAATTTTTCAATTTTGCGCTAGGTGTGCATCTGTTATTGTGCAGTATGATGGCCATTTGACGCATTAAATGATCAGTTTGACATTTTTTTGCCTTTCTTAAGCATAAAAATGTCTGTGAATTAATTTTTGAAAAACAACTGTTGTTCAAAATTTTAATTACACCCTTAAAATGTCCTTAGGGGGTTTACACTCTAAGTGGGGTCACGTTTTGGGTGTTTTATAATTTTGTTGACATCACAGCATGTACAATTGACTAGGACATGATGGGTATTTCAGCAAAAAATAGGCCTGTCATGCGCTAATTGTATGTTCCTCCCTGGCGTAGTTTCAGGGGGGCAGCTAATGTCATAGGTGACATGTGGGTGTCCCTAGAACGGGGAGACCATGGCTGATATATTGGGTCTAATTTTTCACATATTTTGCGCAAGGCGTGCCGCTGTTATTTTTAAAAGGTATGGAATAAACTACAGGATTATTGTGTTTTTCACCTTATACCTCTAAATGCCATATCTATAAAAAAAAATACCTTCTAGGGTCCAAATCTAGATGAATTCATTGTGGGGTATTAGTTTCCAAACTGGGGTCAATTTTGGGTATTTTGTCACGTTCTGGAACTTGGGGGGTCTACAAAATGCAAACATGAGGGCGACAGCCAGTCAAGCTTATTTTGCACTCCCAAAGCCAAATGTGCGCTCCTGCCCGTCTAAGACTCAACACGTGCCCGTGCGTAATAGGTTTGTGATCCTCATATGGGGTTTTTGACTTTCGCGGAAGATCTGGGGCATAAGGTTGTGTGTGGCTTTTCTCCCTCCCTTTTTTGTGAAATGAAAATATTTCAGTTTAATTGATGCCAATTTTTTTTTTTCGGGAAAAATTTTGTATTTTTCATTTTCCACAACCGGAGGCCAGAAATGTCTGTGAACTTAACCTGTGTGGGTCAAAGGACGCTATACCCCAGTGAATTCATTGAGGGGTGTAGTTTCCCAAAATGGGGCAATTGGGGTCTTTTTTTCCGTTCTGGAGACTTGAGGGAGAATACAAAAGCAACATGAGGGCCTCCAGCCAGTCCAGCTATATTTGCCATCCCAAAGCAAAATAGCGCTCCTTCCCTTCTAAGACTCACCACTATACCCTGTATATGTTTTTTTGACCACATATGGGGGATTACCTATTGGAAGAAATTGGGCAACAGGTTTTGTGGTGCTTCTCCCCCTCCTTGTTTTGTGAAAAAATGGAAAAATTTAGTTAATTGTGCTATTTTCGGAAAAATTTTAATTTTTCATTGTTCACTTACGGATCTCCAGTAATGTCTGTAGTAAAAAACCTGTGGGTCAAAAGGCACGCTATACCCCAAAGATGATTCATTGAGGGGTGTAGTTACAAAATTGGGTCAATTTGGGTATTTTTTTCGTTATGGAACTTGGGTCTATAATGCAACTTGAGGGCCTCTCAGCCAGTCCACTTATTTTGACTCCCAAAGCCAAATAGCGGGCTCCTGACCTGCTAAGGATCACCACGTGCCCATATATGGGTTTTTGACCACATATGGGGTTTTTCTTAAGAGTGTATTGGGCAACATGGTTTTTGGTTCTTTTCTCCTCCCTTTTTTCGTGAAAATGAAAAATTTCAGATTTATTGGTGCAATTTTCTGGAAAATTTGTAATTTTTCATTTTCAAAAACCGCTGTAATCCTGAAATGTCTGTGAAAAACTGTGGGGATATACAAAAGGCATCGCTATTCCACCTAGATGAAGTCTTGAGGGGTGTACTTTCCAAAATGGGATCAATTTTGTTTTTTTTTTTCCGTCCTGGAACTTGGGGGCTCTACAAATGCAACATGCGGGCCTCCAGCCAGTCCAGCTTATTTTGCACGCCAAAGCCAAATAGCGCTCCTTCCCTTTAAGACTACCACGGTTGCACCAGTATATGTTTTTTGGACACTAGTGGGGTAGGTAATTAAGCGGAAAGAAATTGGGCAACTGGGTTTTTGGGGTTCTTTTCTCCCTCCTTTTTGTGAAAATTTTCAAAAAAATTTCAGATTAATGTGCAATTTTTGGAAAAATTTAATTAATTTTGCTGGGGCACAACGGGGATTCCAGAAATGTCTGTGAAAAAACCTGTGGGGTCAAAAGGCACGCTAAACCCTAGATGAATTCATTGAGGGTGTAGTTTTCCAATATGGGGTCAAAATTTTGGGTATTTTTTTCCGTTCTGGATCTGCGGGGGGTCTACAAATGCACCATTGAGGGCTCAGCCAGTCCAGCTTTATTTTGAAACTCCCATAAGCAATAGCGCTCCTTCCCTTCTAAGACTCACCACGCTGCCCCATCTATGTTTTTTGACCAATATGGGGTATTTCCTTACTACGGAAGTCAATTGTGGCACTGGTTTTGGGGTTCCTTTTCAGCCCTCCTTTTTGTTGAAAACTGGAAACAATTTCAGATTAATTGTGCAATTTTCTGGTATAAAATTGTAATTGTTCATTTTCACAACTGAATTCCAGAAAATGTCTGTGAAAGACCTGGGGGGTACAAAATGGACACTATCCCTTAGATGAATTCATTGAGGGTGTACTTTCCAAAATGGGGTAAATTTTGGGTATTTTTATTCCGTCGTGGAATTTGGAGGGGTCTACATAATGCAACATGTGGGCTCCAGCAGTCCAGCTTATTTTGCACATCTTCAAAGCCAAATAGCGCTCCTTCCTTCTAAGACTCACCACGTGCCGTATATGCTTTTTTAGACCACTTATGGGGGTTATTTTGCCTTACTCGAGGAAAATTGGGCTACAGGTTTTGTGTGATAAATCTCCTCCTTTTTTTGTTTAAAATAGAAAAAGTTCAGATTAATTGTGCCAATTTTTCAGGGGGACAAAATTTTAATTTTTCATTTTCACAACCGGTGTCCAGTTATTGTCTTGTGTCAAAACCCTGTGGTGGTCAAAAGGCACGCTATACCCAAGATGATTTCATTGAGGGGGTGTAGTTTCCAACAATGGGGTATTATTTGGGGTATTTTTTTTCCGTTCTGGAACCTTGGGAGAAGACAAAGGCTTCAGGAGGGCTCCTCAGCCAGTCCAGCGTATGTTGACACTCCTAAGCCATAATAGTGCCTCTTTCCTTTATAAGCTCACCACCGTGCCCGTATTGGGTTTTGGACCACATTTTGGCTTTTGCTTACTCGGAAGAAATTGGGCAACAGGTGTTGTGGTGCTTTTCTCCCTTTTTTTTTGTGATAAAATGAAAAATTTCTGGATTTATTGTGCTATTTTCTGGATAAATTTTAATTTTTCATTTTCACCAACCGGATTCGAAATGTCTGTGAAAAAACCTGTGGGGTCAAAACGGAACGCTATACCTCTAGATGAATTTATTCAAGGGGGGTAGTTTCCAAAAATGGGGTCAATTTGGGGTATTTTTTTTACGGGTTGAAATCCTTGGGGGGTTTCTACACATGCTATCATGAGGGGCTCAGCCAGTCACATTATTTTGCAATCCAAAGCAAATAAGCGACTCCTTCCCTTCTAAGACTTACCAACGTGCCCCAATATAGTTTTTATGACCACAAATGGGGTTATTTGCCCTTACTGAATAGAAAATTGGGAACAGGTTTTCGGGGTGCTTTTCTCCCTCACTTTTTGTGAAAACTTAAAACTTTCAGATTATTGTGCAAATTTTCTGGAAAAATTTTTATTTTTCATTTTCTCAAACCGGATTCCAGAAATGTCTGTGAAAATCCTGTGGGTCAAAAGGCACAGCTATACCCCACAGATGAATTCATTGAGGGGTGTAGTTTCCAAAATTGGGTCAATTTGGGGTATTTTTTTCCGCTCTGGAACTTGGGGGGGGGGGGTCTCCAATTGCAACATGAGGGCCTCCAACCAGTCCAGCTTACTGTATTTTGCACTCCCAAAGCCAAATAGCGCTCCTTCCCTTCTAAGGTTCACCACGTGCCCCATATATGTTTTTTGACCACATATGGGGTATTGACCTTACTCGGAAGAAATTGGGCAACAGGTTTCTGGGGGGTATTTTAAAAACGACGTTGTTTGGGTATTGAAAAACTTTCTTGTTTAATTGTGCTAATTTTCTGGAAAAATTTTAATTTTTATTTCTCTACTACTCTCTCAAGGATTCCAGAAATGTCTGTGAAAAAACATTGTGGGGCTCAAAAAGGCTCGCTATTTCCCTAAGATGAATTCAAATGAGGCGGTAGTAGTTTCAAAATGGGGTCATTTTGGGTATTTTTTTCCGTTCTGGAATTGGAGGGGCTCTACAAAAATGAACGATGAGGGCCCTCCAGCCAGTCCAGCTTATTTTGCACTCCCAAAGCAAATAGCGCTCCTTCCCTTCTAAAGGACTCAAACACCGTGCCCCCCGTATATGTTTTTTGTCCACATATGAGGTATTTGCCTTACTCTGAAGACAATAGAGAGGCAACCAGGTCTTTGGGTGCGTTTCCACCACCTCCATTTTGGTGTGTTAATGAATACTTTCAGATTAATTGTGCTCATGTTTCTGGAAAAATTTTAATTTTTCAGTTTCACAACGGATTCCAGAAATTTCATGAGAAACCTGTGTGGTCACAAAGGCACGCCTATACCTAGTGGAATTCATGTGAGGGGTGGGGTTTTCTAAACATGGGGGTCAATTTTGGGTATTTTTTTTTCCGTTCTGGACTTTGGGGGGTCTACATAATTGATACAATGAGGGCCTCCGCACGCCAGTGCCAGCTTATTTTGCACTCCAAAGCCAAATAGAGCTCTTCCCTTCTAAGACTCAACCACGTGCCACGTATATGTTTTTTGACACATTATGGGGTATTACCTTACTCCGGAAGAAATTGGGCACAGGTTTTGTGGTGCTTTTCCCCATTTCCTTTTTTTATTTGAGAAAATGAAAAAAATTTCAGATTAATTGTTGCAATTTCTGGAAACAATTGTAATTTTTATTTTCACAACCGGATTCAGTAATTTCTGTGAAAAAAAACCTGTGGTGTCAATAAATCTCACTACACCTTGATGAATTCCTTGAGCGGTGTGTTTCTTAAATGGGTCTTTTTAGGGTGTTTTTTATTTTTTAGCACCTTTAGGTGTCAGCACCAACCGATATGGTACCTATACAATCTCATAATGAAATGATAGCGGCAAAATCCTGTTGGTGCTCCTTCAATTCTGAGGCCTGTGGTTGAGTCAAATATAATATATTTCTGAAAACAGCAGACTTAGGGCAACTTATATTAAGTTGTGTTTTTGTATTAACATATACTAAAATTCCATGAATAATAGATTGAAATTGAAAAATTGCCAAAAAATGAAATTTCGTTTTTTTACCCCACTTTCCATTTATTCCTGTGAAACACCCAAAGGCGTTATCAGACTTTAGAAGTGTTGTTTTAAATTACTTTGAAGGTTTCAGTTTCTTACATGGGCGTGATTTATGGGGGCTTTTTAATATACAGGTACCCGTCATTGTACATATCAACTGAAGTGGTCCCTAAAATAATCTGTTGTTTGTAAATTTTCTCTGAAAATTTGCGAATTTGCTTTAAAATTTTAGCCTCCTAACGTCCTATAAATATTGATAGAAAGTTTAAAAAATAAATTTATGCCAACCTTAAGAAGACTTAATGGTAATGCTATTATATTCTAGTTTGTGTGGTATTACTGTCTTGTTAGAAGGAGAAATTTTTGAAGTTTGGGAAATTGAAAATTTTTCAAAAATTTCCAAAAATTTTAGAAATTTTTCAAAAAAAAAAAGAGTATTGTAGGGACAAAATTCCACTAACTTAAGTCACAAATGTCCGAAAAAAACAATTTTTTGAAACATGGAAGGTAAAAGCTTTAAAAAGTTTTCCACGTAAAATGACACGGGTCATTTTTAAAAAAATAGGACTGTGTCAGGAAGGGCCAAAAGCTGGCCCTTTAAAGGGGGGTTAAACCCACTTAAAAAAATAAAAAAAAAAAAACATACCAGGATTTCTGTATTTTGTTCAAAAGCCTCACAAAAACTTAATAAAAAATTGAAAGGGGGTTGTATCCACCCATAATGGTACCAATAAAAACATTAACTCATTAGTTTTACTCTGTGGGTCAATACGATTATGGTAATACCCAATTTATATATTTTTTTTGTATGTTGAAGCACTTTAAAAAAAGTGTTTTTATTGTGTAAAACAATATTTTCATTCTTCTTCTGATAGCCATAACTTTTTTTTTTTTTGTGTGTGTGTGATGAACCGATATTATAATTGGTACAACTTTGGCATTTATGTAAGCTTTTGAACTAAATGAACGAAAATTGCATTTTTTTTTTTTAAAAACGGTCACCATGCGGGTTAATTAACTGAATTTTATAGATGGGTCGTTGACATGGGGTGAACCAAAATGTGCATTTTTTTATTTTCATTTTTGGGGGGGGAGATTGGCATTTGTAACTGGCAAAATGACAGTGTATATGTTTTTATTTTATTTTCCATGTTTGTATTTCACTTTTTTTCCCCAAAGGGGAAAATTTGTACGAGTATCTTCGTCTTTCAACAATAGGAATCAGGGGGAGCAAAATCCCCATATTGGATCATGGGACTGTCTCACTGGCCCGGCAATGCCCACATTGTTTGCCGGGGGGTAAACTCAAAGACTTTTTTTACACCCCTGGCTGTTGGTAGGAGACAGCCATGGCAAGATCATGCCATTGCTGTGCCGAGAGGAGGCAGAAGTAGCTCAATTCTTCTGTCTGCGACATAGCTCTGGCGATCATAATAGATTGCCACAGCTAAGGGGTTAACTACACACAGCCAGAGCTCACTCCGACCGTGGGTGATGCGGCATGAGGCCAGTAATATACCTCCCGCTAGAAAGTATGGGTACGTCCAATGTGGGGAAGTAGTTAAGTTAGCAATAAATTTTGATCCATACAATTCTTGTTTATTTATGAAAAGTTTTAAAATGTCATGAAGAACTTGAACTCGAACCCCATTAAAGTCAATGAGAGATTTTTGGGTTTAAAAATTTTATCCATACAGGTGAGGAGAACTGTAATTTCCATCCATAACAGTAAAAGGATACGTGAAACGCTTAGTGAAGAAATTTGGCTTTAAGAGTGAAAAGAAAAAAATTGAGAGGAAAAAATATTCATTCCTTTAAAGGGCTTTTTAAAAAGATGAGGACGTTTGCAAGCGGGCCTAGATAAGAGGTAAGTGGTAGCATGCTACGGGGCCCTGCATGCTGAGGGGGGCCAAAAGCCCCCTTTTACACATGGAATTTTTGGGGACGGTGTGTTTTACAATTACTGAACCCCCAAAACTGCAAAATTTTTTAAAATTTTTGGGGCCCCGAGTATATTTAGCAAATCAAACCTCGTTTTTATATCCTGTAAAAAGGTTTGGGGGGTTTTTTGAGCCCGCAAATGTCACCAAATAACACTTCTGGGTGTGGGAAAGATGCAGCCCGCAATACAAAACCCCTAACTTTGTGTCTAGGAGAGGGAAAATGCTATCCCAAATAAGAGCGTTGTACAGTGAGAGTGACAAAAATGGCATTCACAAAGGCAATTTCAGTGAATTTTATTAACTGGATGTATTTTTTGCAGCCAATGAGAGCCCTAAACCCTTTGCAAGACTTTATTGAAATTCTCGTCCCCGCACTGTTGGGTGGCCCCAAAAAGTCGAAAGCTGCTGAAAGTAAAAACTGAAAATGGCGTGTCAAACTAGAACTTTACTAGAAAGAACAGTAAGATGTTCGGTTCGAGTTCTAAAAATTCGAGAAGTTGTACTAGAACTTAACTTTTCTAGAACAATTCGATCAACACTATCCAAAACTATAGACTTGCACATATGATTGTGAAGCTGAGCAGGCACTGTGAAAGCCAGCTTTTCGTCAAAATAAACAAAAGTAAAAAAGAGAATGCACCTCACTTCTTAGCAATAGGGGCATTTCTCGAAATTTCAAAACAAGTGGTCCTCAAATTATAAAAATTTTTTCCTGGGCCATCATAACTTAACTTAAACCTAACTCAAAATACAATGCCACACAATAGTTCTACCTCACTTGTAATTTACTGGAAAATCCGTCAAAATCATTAATCTGCAGCGACATCTATTGATAGAGGAATTTTTTGGTCCCAGCACCACAGCTGTGCTAGGAACGAGCTTTTATTAATCATATGTATTTTTCTAGAGCAGCCTCTGTAAACCGTGAAAAAGGAGGGAAAAAAACCAAAACCTTTTTCGATATCTCTTTGCTTGTCACATAAAAGTAAAAAACATACAAAGTTGAAAAAAAAAAAATAAAAAAAATAAAAATAAAAATTTAAAAAACTTTTAGAAAATTATTATTAAGATAGGCGAATTTTCTAATAAGTGAATTCGTTTTGAATTTCAAAAAAATTTGTTCGAAAGAAATCGAAGTTTGGGGGGATTGCGGGAACGAAGCGTGCTTTTGATTGTAAAAATGGCTGCGAGCACATGGGTTACGGGGGGAAAGAACTTTGGGAGGAAGAAGGGGATAGCCCATATGAATGTGCAGGATGAAGCCAACAAGGGCGGCGGGGGTTTTGTGACGTCCCGCACTATAAAGTCCGGGGCGACGCTGGGGGCCATACCCCCTTTTACTGTTGTTAGGAAGGTGCTGCCTGGGTGCTTATAATACTCTTACTAAAAAACTCATTTTTATAAGCGATTTTTGGGGGTGTCACACTTTCCAGGACTGCTTCTCTTAACGTTCTAATTCTGATTTTTGGGGTATTGGAACTGAAGAAATGTGCTCCAATTGCGCTTCATATACATTTTTTAAAGTAAATTCTCACGCACATGAATATCCAAAGGGTTTCTAAACCTGTTCCTGTTGTATTCATTTAAAGAAACAGCATTTTCAATCCAAATACCCCTTCCTTTTTTGGTTTTCTAATTTTTTTCGCAATTACATCCAGGGGGAATTAAGCGTTGTTCTGCTGTTGTGGCAATAAAAGAAACCGCTTTTTCACCGCCAAAAAAGAAATTTTTCCTGGAGGGTTCATAAACCAGGGTTAATTTCAAGTTTTTCTTTTTTTTGACTGTAAAATACCCGCCATTGTAAAACCTACAAAGTGGATTTTCGGTTTTCTAATTCTTTGCGCAATTTTCATCCAGGGGTTTGTTAAACGTTGTTTTGCTGTTGTGGTCACTAAAGAAACTTTTTTTTTCACCGCCAAAAAAAAAATTTTTCCTATACATAATTAATATCCAAGGTTAATTAAGCCCGTTTTTGCTTTTTCATTCAGTAAAATACCGTGTTTTTTTAAAAAG
>JAODAL010067811.1:0-17112 GCA_025379985.1 Phyllomedusa bahiana
CAGGGGAAATATAAGTATTTTACAAAACAGACAAGTCAGAAGAGACGTAGAATTAATTGTTAACACCTGACGTGATGAATTTTCTTATTTCTTGCATATCTGCAGGGGGATGAAATTCTGCAGACCCCTGTATAAACTAGTATATTATTACAATGCAGTATGGGCACTGTAGAATGGACAAATAATTTTAACGAAGTGGAATTCGTTAGAATTTCAGGGAAAAAGCGGGTTTTGGGTCATTCGCGGGAACAAGCGTGTTTTTTATTGCTAAAAATGGCTGCAACACATGGCGTTTTCATCAAAAAAGTCTGGGAAGGAAAAAACACCCCAAGACAAAATTTTAACAAGGGCTTCTTGACAACACCACTAAAAATAAGGACGGCACGCCCCCACTCCACACATTCTCCGTTGTCCCCCCAAAAGCTCCGCTGCTGGGGCTATAGCTCTTACTCAAAAGCAAATGCTTTCATCAGGAAAAGGGGTGGGGGGGCAACCACCAGAAGTCTTCTTGCTCACCACGTTCTTTACTGCGTCCATTCAAATAAGCTGCTTTTATCAAGACTGCTCCCCTTCCGTTTCATGTTTTTTTGTTTTGGGGGGATTTTCATTAAAATCCAGGGGGGGTCGAATTCTGCCCCCCAAAACATTTTAAAATTTTACCGTTCATTTCATGGGGAATTTTATATCCAAGGATTTTTCAAGCCGGTTACTGGCCATTTAGAGCAAGTACAGTGTGGTTTTTTTTCCCCCATATATACATCAAATTTCATCTGTTTATTTCCGGAGCGCATTTAATATCTAAGGGGTTAAATAACCTGTTATGGGGTATTTTTTTATAAAAACAGCGTGTTTTTTCCACCCCAAAAAACTACATTTCTTTCTGGCATTTTTGGGGCGCATTTCATATCCAAGGGTTAATCAAGCCTTTAGGGGTTTTTTTATGGAGTAAAAAACAGCGTGTTTTTCACCCTCATATAAAAAAATTTCTTCTGGTCATTTCGGGGGGCATCAATACCAAAGGTTAATTAAGCCCGTTGTTAGTGGGGTATTTTTAAAAATCACCTGTGTTTTTCACCCCCAAAAAAAAACACGAAATTTCTTTTGGTATTTTGGAGGGGTTTTATTTTAAAGATTAATTAAGCCTTTGTTAGTGGGTGTATTTTTTAAAAAAACAGCTGTTTTTTCCCCCCCCATATATGACTAAAATTTCTACTGGGCATTTCTGACCCCTTTCATATCCAAAAAGGTTAATCAAACCTGTTTTGGTTTTATATGGAGTAAAATACAGCGGCTTTTCACCCCCATATATGACAAATTTCTTCGTCTTTTTCTGGACCCAATTTTATCCAAGGGGGTTAATTTAAAAAAACCTTAGTGGTTTTATATGGAGAAAAATACAGCATGTTTTTTAAAACCCCCCAATATATGCTAACTTCTTCGGGTCATTTCTGAGCGCATTTTATATCCAAGGGTTTAATTAACCTATTTTTAGGGGGTTAATTTGGGAGTGAAATACGGGTGGGTATTTAATTCCCCATATATGCCTCAATTTTTTTTCTGTTTTTTTTTCTGTGGGTTTTAATATCCAAAGGTTAATTTCTCTCTTGTTTTGTGGGTTAATTTGGAGTAAATACAGGGTGTTGTATTTCTCCACATACAGCCTGAAATCCATAAAATTCAGACCGGTGGGGTTTTTTAAAAACGGGGCCAAAGAGTTAATTTTTTTCACTTTTTGTGGAGAAATTGTGTCATACCATGTTTGTGTATTTCAGCCCTACATACATCTCAAACCGTCTTTTGGGGATTTTGCATTTGTGGTAAACATTAAATTTTTTTTTTATTTTTTGGTGATTCTTTTAAAATGCTATACATGCGGACCCCCCAAAAGATGAAGGGTGTCACAGTAAGTTTGCTTTGATACCAATCATTTTGCCATTCGTTTGACTTTCAGTTCGGCTTTCATTGAAAATTAATCCATCATTGCTAAAGCCAAAAAAAACAGGATTTGAATCCAAAAATAATAAAAGGAATATTTGCATGTTTTTCTGTGTTTTATATCACCCACAGATTAAAAAAAAGGGGGGAAAACCAAAAACATAGTGCAATTCATAGAGGGGGGGAGGGCAGAAACAGCATTTGAAAAAACAGGTGGGTTTACTGAAGAATGCTCAGTTGGGAGCACAGAGGGGAAATTTAGTGGTGAAGTGCAGCACACAAAGGCAAAAGTAATGGCCCAGGAAGAGGGGGAGGTGGGTGGCAATACCCGTCCCTGGAAAGATGGTGGGTTGAAGGAGCACGGCACAGATTGTGAAATGAGGCGGGGCAGCATCAGAATAGTAGCTGAGCAGGGACCAAAAGAATCCGGGTTCGGGGGCTTTTTCCAGTACTCTGCTGGTGGGTACCTAAAACACTAGGGGGAAGAAAGCTGCTCATCGACAACCCAGACTCAGCTGCGATGGAGCTGTACTGGGTCGTAACTAGAGATGGGGAATTTTTCAAAAAAACGATTCGGTCATTTCGCCGAATTTCCCGACAAAATTTAAAAGGGGCCGAATTACTTTTTTGGACAAAACACGTTTTAAAAAACGCTATTTTCCCGCTGACAAGCCTGCAGGGGGCTGTAGAACGTTGTGCCATCTTAAAATGCAAGGGGGCTTGGTTTGGTCCCTTTAACAAAGTTGTTTTTAGTATACACCACAGACTGCCGCCGCTCTTTTAAAAACCCCCCAAAAAAATTCCGGGGATTTTAAGATCAAAACTACCAAAAAAATTAACGGGGAAGTACCAAAAATTCATGGCAGTGAAACTGAAAAAAAACAAGCTAAGCTCAGGTGGCAACTCAGGACAGAGTGTGGAGGGGCGGCGGCAGCCACCAGCATGAGGGCAAGGGTGGCACAATGACATTCTAAGGTGGCAAAAACAGGGGTAGGCCACAGATGGGACAATGACGAGAGTGGAGGTGAGGCGGGAGGAGCCACAGCAAAGGGGCAGACATGGCACAATGACATTCTGGAGGTGGCAAAAACAGGAGTAGGCCACAGAGTGGCACAATGACACAGTGTGGAGGTCACGGCAGCAGCAGCATGAGGTCAGACAGTGGCACAATGACATTCTGGAGTGGCAAAACAGTAGTAGGCCACAGAGTGGAACAATGACAGAGAGTGGAGGTGACGGTGGCAGCAGCATGAGGTCAGACAGTGACACAATGACATTCTGGAGGTGGCAAAAATTGGAGTAGGCCATAGAGTGGCACAATGACAGAGAGTGGAGGTGATGGCGGCAGGAGCAACAGCATGAGGTCAGAGAGTGGCACAGTGACACAGAGTGGATGTCACGGCAGCAGCAACAGCAGCAGCAGCATGAGGTCATAAAGTGGCCCAATGACCTGTGGAGGTGGGTGGCAAATCCTGGCCGATCCACGCCTGATTCATCTTGACAAAGGTCAGTCATTCCACATTTTCCGTGGACAAGCGGGTTCTTCTTGGGGTAACGATGGCCCCCGCCGCACTAAACACCCGCTCTGAAGCCACACTACTGGCCGGGCAGGACAGCTTCTCCACTGCAAACTCGGCAAGTTGCGGCCACACATCCAGTTTGGCTGCCCAGTAGTTCAGCGGAATCTTCTAACTGGGGTGGCAGAGTGCTGTCCAAGTAGGCCACCACCTATTGGTTCAGGGTCTGCTCCAGGTCCTGCTGCTGCTGCTGGCGACTGCCCTCCTCACTAGGCGGGTGAAGGAAGCTGCTCATCCGTGACTCCAGACTTAGGTTGCGGCTGATGGAGCTGGGACTGCTCCTACCCCCCCCCACCTTCCCACCGCAGCGGCGGCAGGAGTACGTGAGCACTGAAGAACCCCCCGGTCAGACCTGTCAGAGGAGGGACAATGCCGCACATAGGCAGCGGCCAACTGACTACGGAGGATTTCCCTATAGTATTTGAGTTTGTCCTCCCTCTCAATAGCTGGAAAAAAGGCTCCCATTTTGGACCGGTAGCGAGGGTCCAAAAGGGTGGAGAGCCAGAAGTCATATCTCTGCCGGATGCTGACTATTCGGCTGTCACTAGCCAGGCAAATCAGCATGCTGCGGGCCATGTGCACAAGTGACTCCGAGGGGCTCCCTGCCTCCATCTCCACTGTATACTGCCACGGTGCTTGCAGGTCATCTGCCTCATCTTCCTCATCTCCATCTACCTCCTCCAGCTGCTCCTGCTCCTCCTCTCTTGTCACCTGGGTAGAAAATCCACTCATTTTACCAGACAATGCTTTTGCTCCAATGTCCTCCTCCTCCATTTCAGTCCCCACCGGAATTCTGTGGCCGCGAGATGTAGTCGCCACGTCTCCAGTCCCCTGCCCAGACAGATTTTTTCAGCATCTGTTCCAGGACATGAAGCATTGGAATGACGTTATTCATCCCGTAGTCCTGGCGACTGACAAATAATGTGGCCTCCTCGAGTGGCCTCAACAAACGGCAGGTGTCACGCATGAGCTGCCACTGGGTGACATCAAAGTTACACAGGGGAGTACTCCTGCCCGCCTGGATCGTCAAAAAATCGTAAATGGCCTTTCTCTGTTCATACAGTCGGTCCAACATGTGCAGGCTGGAATTCCAACGGGTGGAAACATCGCATATCAGAGTGTGTTGGGGGAGGCCGTTCTGCCGCTGAAACTCGAGGAGGGTGTGCCTGGCTTTGTAGGAATGGATGAAGTGCATGCACAGTTTCCTGGCCATTTTCAGAATCTTCTGAAGCTCACTGGAAGACTTCAGGAACCTATTCACAATCCGATTGACCACATGCGCCATGCAGGGTGCATGGACCATCCCTCCTCAGTGCAGCGCGGACACCATGTTACTCCCATTGTCCGTCACCATGGTTCCGATTTGCAGTTGGCGCGGAGAAAGCCACACATTGATTTCTTGCTGCATGACGCGGAGCAGATCCTCCCCTCTGTGACTTCGTTCGCCGAGGCAAGCCAGGTGTAGAACTGCGGGACACCGCTGTGCCCTACACATGTGGTATGATGGAGCAGTACTTGTGGAGGCTGAGATGGTGGTGGTGGTAGAGGAGGAGGCGGACATTGGCGCAGGAGCCGCAGTTCGACAACGTGGAGGAGAAAGCTGCGTCTCCTGTCCAAGTTATTGGTGTGCCTGGCCAGGAAGCACATTCACCCAGTGGGCCGTAAAGGACATGTACTGGCCCTGACCGTAGTTACAGCTCCAGACGTCCGCGCTGCCGTGCACCTTGGAACAAACCGATAAGCTCAAGGACTGGCCCACCTTCTGTTCTACATATTTATGAAGTGCTGGTACTGCCTTTTTGTAAAAGAAATTACGGCTTGGAACTCTCCATCTCGGCTCGGCACAAGCCATTAGTTCTCTGAATGGTGCAGAGTCCACCATTTGGAAAGGGAGGGACTGCAGTACCAACAACTTGGACAGGAGCACAGTCAGCTGCTGCACCTTAGGATGGTTGGACGCATACTGTTGTCTCTTTGCAATCGCCTCGCTGAACGACTGCTGGCGCCATGAGTAGTGAGGAGCAGGAGCATCTGGACCGGGAGATGATGGCAAAGAGAAACAGCTCCCTTCTGCAGAGGTGGTGGAGTCTTGACTGGCTGCAATTACATGCGTGCCACTGGCCGCTGCTGCTGCTGCGGCGACAGGATGGACCACCACATCTGAGCCACGTTTCTCCCAGGCCACCGGATGGTGACGCTGCATGTGTTGACGCAGGGCCGTGATGCCAATGTTAGCTCCCAGGCCACTCTTCACTTTCTGCCCACAGATTCTACATATACCCTGTAGGAAGGCACAAGGTGCGGTAGTTGACAGATGGTATGTGTCACCGATCTGCCTAAGATCAGTGAAATAAAGCCCATTTGTTTTGGTGTCAGCGGCAGCAGGCCACTGACACAGGTTTTGTATGTGTAGTATGGCAGTAATGCTGTGATCCGGGTCGGGCTGTATTGGAGCAGTTTGTAGAGTTGGGTGGGACGGGCTGCTCCCACATCCAGTCCTGGGCTTACCAGCCCTATATAAGGCCAGCTGGCTCAGGTGAGAGGGGGTGTGGTTCCCTTCCTGTCAAACACTGCTCAGTGGAGTGAGCAGTAGTGAGAGAGCCAGAGCTGGGCCTTGATAACCGTGGATGAACTACTGAGACCGGCATACGGTATTTTGACCGATAATACGGACTGTAATTTATGTTGGTTTTGGCTGAAGTAAGCCCTGCTGTTTATGTTCCTCGTTTCTATGACCGATGCCAATAAATCCTGCAGTATTGCACTGGTTTGGGAAGAGCGTGCACAAAGCGGTCCATCATGACCCTCTCTACCATCTGGGCTGGGGAACAGACCTGCGGCTGCAGCCATTTCTGGACGAGGTGCAGGAGATCAAACATTTGGGACCTCGGGGGCTGGTCCCTCCTGTATCCCCACTGATGCACCCTTTGTGCCTGGACTGTGACCATCACCCCCAGGCGCGCCAGAATTTCCGACTTGAGTCGAGGGTTTTCTCTGGCATCCTGCAGAGATAAGTCATAGTAAGCCTTTTGAGGCTCGCCGGTGAGAAATGGGGCAGGACCTCTGCCCACTGCGGAGCTGGTAGTCTCTCCCGTTCAGCAACCCGCTCGAAGATGGTAAGGAAGGCTTCCACGTTGTCCTCTGGGGTCATCTTCTGCAGGGCGTCTCGTATCCTCTTCCGCGCCTGCTGTCCGTCCTCCTGACGGGGTGTAGCTGGGGCCTCCTTCGCCCGAATCGCTTCCTCCATGATGGCCATCTGCCTGATTAGGAGCTGGTTGGTCTCCTGCTGTGACCGCACGGACTCAGCATGGGCCTGTTGCTGTTAGGTGCTCACCTGCACCAGGTGCTTCAGCAGGTGAGAAAATTCCCCCATTTGGGACCAGTAACGAGGGTCCAAGAGAGAGGCGAGCCAGAAGTCATCCCTCTGCCGGATGGTGACAATTCAGTTGTCACTAGCCAGGCAAATCCGCATGCAGCGGGCCATCTGCACAAATGACTCTGAGGGACTCCCTGCTGTTGCGACCGGCGCCCGCGATTCCTCCTGCGGGCGCCGCCGCAGCTCTGCCCCGGTCCCCGGGACGGGTGCCGCCCGCTGCCCCGGTGTCGGGCGCGGGCGCACTCACCCTCCGGCGCGTCATATTTAAACCCGGGGCCGCGCTTCTGTGTCCCTGCTGCCCCGGTGCGCGCGTCCCTGTAAATCTAAGGCGCGGCGCGCGCCGGCTCTGTGAAAATTTAAAGGGCAGTGCGCCGTAATTGGTTTTTGGGCCGGCACTGTCTCTATTTCACCTGGGCGCTTCCGCCCGCTCCCTGCCGGATCTTTAGTGCCTTTGCCTATCGAGAAAGCGTTCCCTATTGTCTCGTCCTGATCTAACCGTGTACCGTACCCCGCTTCCGTCTATTGACCCCCGAATCTCTGCCGCCTGCCCTGACCGCCTGCCTGTCCTCGACCACGAACCATAGCTGCCTGCCCTGACCTTCTGCCTGACCCCGGGCTATGAGCCTGCCTGACGATTTGCACCACGCTATACTTCGGCTGCCACCGCAAGCAAGTCACGTCAGGGTAACGACCTGGTAGACTCCCGCCGGGAGCAAGTCCATCCCGCTTTGCGGCGGGCTCTGGTGAAAACCGGGACCTACTTAGATTCCGTTCCCTGGCATGGCTTACACCATCGCTTGCAGTGGTCCAGTGGATCCACTTCCGCGTCCGGAACCTTAACACCTGCCACCATCTCAACTGTATACTTCCACAATGTGTCTGGGTCATCTTCCTCATCTTCCTAATCCTCCTCTCCTGTCACCTGAATAAAAGAAGCACTCATGTCGCCAGACACTGCTTGTGCTCCAATGTCTTCCTCCTCCAGTTCAGCCCCCACTGGACTCGTGTGGCCGTGAGATGTAATCGCCACGTCTCCAGTCCCCTGACCAGACAAGATTTTTTCGGCAAACTGTTCCAGGTCATGAAGCAGTGGAATGACGTTATTCATCGCGCAGTCCTGGCGACTGACAAATAACGTGTCCTCCTTAAAGGGCCTGAGCAAACGGCAGGTGTCATGGATGAGCTGCCACTTGCTGACATCACTTTGATCATCAAAAAATCGTTAATGGCCTTTCTCTGTTCATCAATTTCCCCCTATTCAAAATTTTCCCCTCGTTCATCAATTTTTTTTTTTACTCGGTTTAATTTTTCTCTGTTCTGTGTACTCAACGGGGGTGTGCTTGGCTGTGTTGAAAGGCAGAAGTAAAATGCAAAGTATTTTGGGGGGGGCCGGGGGGGGCCTAAACCCCCCTCCAAGAAGCAGGGGATTTTGGGGCCCCTTTCTTCGCTGCCAAGTAGCTGCTGACTGCCCTCCTCAAATTGTTCATCTTCCTATATAAGGGGGTTTTACCCAACCCCATAAATTAAAATTCCCCTGGCTGAGGGGAAACCCGGGTGGGACAGAGGCAGGTTTTAGGGCAGGTGAGGGGCCCCTGACCCCGCTCCGGGCCAAGCCCCAACTAAGGGTTGTTTTTTGACGATCCCACCCCACTCCCTTTGGGTGGGGTTGTTTAATGGCATCTGGGGGGAAGTGAATGACCCCTTTAACCAAACAAAAAAACCCTTGGGGTTTCTGGGCAACCCCACGGGCCCCTAGATGGAAAAGCGGCAGTTTGGGGGCCCCCAAACCCATGGGCCCCCTTCGCGACTCCCCCTTTCTGTGCTGTGACCTGGGCCTGCACCAGGGAAAGGGTTTTGGGGGCCACTGCCACTCGCAGTTTTCAAAAGCCTGCCAAACCCCCTCTGGGCTGACATAAATTTTTGTTCTAAAATGTACAGACACTGTTTTGATGAAGATATCTGTATATGATAAAATTCACACCCTGTATTTGGGCTCCAAATGAACCCCACTAAAAAAGCTTGGGTTTAAACCCCTTTTATTTTAAATTGCACTCCACAAATGGGAGGAAAAATTTACTTGTATGTGTTCCCCTTTTTAAAAAAACCCGTGTATTTTAAATGAATATAAAAGCAAAAACAGGGTTAATTAAAACCTCGGAAATGAATTATCTACAAATTTCTTCTGTGGCGGTGAATAACAGTTTCTTTTACGGGGGTACAACTGCAGAAAAATTCTTTTTAAACCCCTTTTGGGTGTAAATTGCGCCCAAAAAAATTGAGCAGCCAAAAACTACCCGCTTTGAGCGTGTTCCAAAGTCGTGTATTTTTTTCGCAAAACAAACAAAGAAAAACTTGTAATTAACCTTCGTTATGAATTTTGCTACAGGAAAAAGGTTTTTTTCCCGGTGAAAAAAGGGTTTTCTTTTGTCACCCAACAGAGAACAACGCTTAAAAATCCCTGGATGTAAATTGGCAAAAAAATAGGGCAGCCAAAAAATACCAAAGCTTTGTAGCGTTTTTCAATGGCGTGTATTTTACGCTACAAACAAGAGAAAAAAATTTAAAAATTAACCTTCGGTTATAATTATGCTACAGAAAAATTTTTTTTTTTTCCCGGTAAAAAAATCGGTTTTTTTTTAGTCACCCCAACAGCGAACAAAGCTTAATTAACCCCTGGATGTAAATTCGCAAAAGAATTAGCAACCAAAAATGAAATGGTATTTGTATTGAAAAAACGCTGTTTTTTTAAATGAAAACAACAGGAACAGGCTTAAAAACCCCTTGGATATTCAATGTGCTGTGAGCAATAGTTTAAAATGTAAAATGGCTGCACTGGACGCACACTGGACTTCAACCAATACCCACAAAATCAAAATAGAACGTTAAGAGAAGCAGTCTCTGAAAAAGCTGTGACCCCCCCCCAAAAATTGCTGTATAAAAAGGGGGTTCTTAGAAAGAATACATTAGCAGCCGGGAGCCCCTTCCCAATCAGTACAGGAAGGGGTTTATGAGCCCCCAGCGCGCGCCCGGACTTATATAGTGCGGTGACGTCACAGAATCCCCCCGGTCTTGTTGGCTTCATCTCTGCAATGTCAGTAGGCTATCCCTTCTTCCTCCCCGATTCTTTCCCCCCTTAACGCCTGTCTCGCAGCCATTTTCAAACAAAAGGGACACTTTGTTCACGCAAGTACCCCAAAAAATTTGACTTTGTTCCGAACCCAAGTTTCCTGAAATTCAAATGAATTCCACTACGTTAGAATCAATTCGCCCATCTCTACTCGTAACCCCCCATCCCACCGGCAGTGGTACATGAGCGTTGATGATCCCACCCGGTCAGACCTGCTATATAGAGGATGGGCCATGGCGCAGATAGGCAGCGGCCAACTGACTACATAGGATGTCTCTATAATAGTCGAGTTTGTCCTCCGTCTTGGCAGGTGAAAAAATTCCCCTATTTGGGACCGGTAACGAGGGTCCAAGAGGGTGGAGAGCCAGAAGTCATCCCTCTGCCGCATGGTGACAATTCAGTCGTCACTAGCCATGCAAATCTGCATGCAGCGGGCCATTGCAGTGGTACATGAGCGTTGATGAACCCACCCGGTCAGACATGCTATATAGAGGATGGACCATGGCGCAGATAGGCAGCGGCCAACTGACTACATAGGATGTCTCTATAATATCGAGTTTGTCCTCCGTCTTGGCAGGTGAAAAAATTCCCCCATTTGGGACCAGTAACAAGGGTCCAAGAGGGTGGCAAGCCAGAAGTCATCCCTCTGCCGGATGGTGACAATTCAGTTGTCACTAGCCAGGCAAATCTGCATGCAGCGGGCCATCTGCACAAATGACTCTGAGGGACTCCCTGCCACCATCTCAACTGTATACTGCCACAATGTGTCTGGGTCATCTTCCTCATCTTCCTAATCCTCCTCTCCTGTCACCTGAATAAAAGAAACACTCAGGTCGCCATACACTGCTTGTGCTCCAATGTCTTCCTCCTCCAGTTCAGCCCCCACTGGACTCATGTGGCCGTGAGATGTAGTCGCCACGTCTCCAGCCCCCTGACCAGACAGATTTTGCGGCATCTGTTCCAGGTCATGAAGCAGTGGAATGACGTTATTCATCGCGCAGTCCTGGCGACTGACAAATAACGTGTCCTCCTTAAAGGGCCTGAGCAAACGGCAGGTGTCATGGATGAGCTGCCACTTGCTGACATCACTTTGATCATCAAAAAATCGTTAATGGCCTTTCTCTGTTCATCAATTTCCCCCTATTCATCAATTTCCCCCTGTTAATATATTTATTCCTGTTCATCAATTTCCCCCTGTTAATATATTTATTCATGTTCATCAATTTCCCCCTGTTCATCAATTTCCCTCTGTTAATATATTTATTCCTGTTCATCAATTTCCCCCTGTTCATCAATTTCTTTTTTACTCTGTTTATAGTTTCTCTGTTCTGTGTAGCTCAAGGAGGGTGTGCTTGGCTGTGTTGAAATGGCAGAAGTGAATGCAAAGTTTCCTGGTCAGTTCACTTGAAAAGGGAGGGACTGCAGTACCACCAACTTAGACAGGAGCACGGTCAGCTTCTGCACTTAGGATGGCTAGACGCATACTGCTGTCTCTTGGCAATCGTCTCGGTGAACGATTGCTGGCACCATGAGTGCCGAGGAGCAGGAGTATCTGGACTGGTAGATGATGTAAAAGACAGGGAGTTGTCTTCAGCAGAGGTGTTGAGGCTTTGACTGTCTGAAATGGGAGGCGTACCACTGGGTGCTGTTGCTGCGACAGGATGGACCACCACATCTGAGACATGTTTCTCCCAGGCCACTTGTTCGCCTCCTCTGGTATCTTTTCAAAAAACTGCCACACCACCGAGTAGGTGATTTTCCCACCAATGCTCCGCACTGACTGACTGTTACCGCCGCTGCCCTGGTGAGCACCTGTCCGCTACTTTCTGGGACCTGCAAAGTGGGTGGTCTGAATTGTGGCCGTTTGGCTGCCAACCTCGCACTGCTACCACCCTGCTGACTCCCGGCCAAACTACCGAATTGCGGGCTGCGCCACTGCCTGACACGCAAGCTGACGGTTTCTTCTTCCAATGATAATGATGAAGCCCTTCTTACACTCTTGGTCTGGGTCAGCTCATAGCATCACATGGCTTTCAATACCACCTGTATGCTGATGACACCCAACTTTACATCTCTGGCCCAGACATTAACTCTACTGTCCAAGATCCCAGATTGTCTGTTGTCCAAATCCTCCTTCTTCTCCTCCCGTCTCCTAAAATTTAATGTAGAGAAAACTGAATGCTTCCAGGGCCGAGACAATGGGTAGTCGAGGGTAGGCGACCGCCTATGGCGCCACTTCATCCCAGGTAGAAAAGGGGGCACACGGAGACATGGAGTGGGCTGAATTTTCCATTTGGGGAGTACTTTATGCCTGGTTTAACTAGGGCACCAGAATACCTTGTCCCAGCCTTGCTTGCTTCACCCGGCTCCCAAGTGCGATCGGCTACATCGATTAGTGTTTGCCTGTCACCGCCGTCCTCCTCAACGGTGTTGCTGTACAGAGCCTGACCACTCGCAACATAACCCCCCATGCCACTCTCCTCATCACTACTTGCCCGCTTCTGCAAGAAGCAGCAGATGTCTTCCCCACCTCTTTGCTGCCCACTGTCCTCAAATAGTTTGTCCTCACTGTATAGTGGTGCAGAGGCCACAGCACATAGTAGTTCTCTGGGTGTGGGAAGCGAACGGGACAGAGGTGGGTTGAGGACATGTGAGGGCCCCACACCTGCTCCCGGGCCATGCCAACTAAGGGTTGTGTCTGACAAACCCACCGACTCTTGGCTAGGGTTGTCAGATGTCATCTGGGAGAAAGTGGATGGCCTAGTCAACCATTCTAGAAGCGTTGTCTTGGTGGTCAATACACGGCTGCTAGATGACAACGGAAGCTGTGACTTTCTCTTACTATGCTGCGAACTGTGCCGGCTCCAGGAACCTACTATTGTGTTCTTTGACGCTATTGTAGCATCTTAGCCCTCAGCTCGTTTCTTTCCAGCAGGCGCTGACATGACTTTATCAGGCTGTGTTCCCACTTCAGTTTTTTGGTCAGTTTTGCCCCTGTAAGTTGCCAGGGAATTAAAGAGTGAAGCGATTCTAAGAGCGGCGGCTGTCATATGCGTGTCATACTAAAACACAGCATTGTATGAAGACCAAACCACGCTCCCTATGCATATTTGAGCATGGTACAACGTTCTACAACACCCTACAGGCTCTCTGTAGCCAGGAAATAGCTGTTTTTTAACGTGATCGCTGCAAATAAATTCGGGTCGAAACTAATTTTGCAGAAAAATTGGGCGAACTCGGCAAATCGAATTTTTGAGAAATTCGCCCATCTCTAGTCACTGTATTTTGCTATTATTGGTTATATTGCTACTTTTTTGTGATAGGGGGAGGGATGTTATTTTATGAGGGCTGGTGAGGTTGGTGGTGCCAGGGCTGTTTTTCAATCCCAGTCCGGCCCTGGTTACATGGTCAAATATATTACAGAGATGTGAAACTTTTAAGGGAATCCAGATGCTTAGGTGAACTAGGTACGCAAAGGAAAGAGAGACCCCTTTTTAAGTGGTGCCAAGGAGAAGAATTTTTCCTACTCACTGCTTATAAAGCTACACTTTAATTATTTTATTCTGTCATAGAAGTTTGAAGGGCTTTTTGGGGACAATGAAATAGTAAATATTCTGGATTATGTAAATATGTGTTTTATCCTTCTGGATCCAGGGGCGTTGCTAGGCTGTTTTATTCGGAGCACAAGCCCCGAATAAAACTCCCTGTGCCCCGACCCTAGCCAGGCTCAAGGCTGCTGCTGCGGGCTTGGACACACATACAGTTGAGGGCTTCTGCTGAGCAGAGAGCATGGGCTCTCTGCTCCGCGGAGTATCATCGTCCCAGGCGCCGCCACTGATCACTAAGGTATCGGCTTAGGACCTTGGCGATGGCAGTGGAGCCGGGACTAACTGTATGTGCGTCCGCCGGACGCACATACAGTTACAGGCTTCTGCGGAGCTGAGAGCGAAGGCTCCCCGCTCCGCAGAGTACTCTGATGAGCCGCAGGAAGGATGCGGATCACCGGACTACACAATCCAGGCGGCGTGTGTCCTCACGCTGCCTGCACGGCCTGATGACGTCACGCCACCTGTGAAGAAAACCGGGACCTGCGACAGCGTCCAGGATCGAGGTAAGTTGAGTTCTGTTAGTTTCTTATTTTTAATTAGCCTTATCCATGCTGGGGGCCATATAAACTGGGTCTATGTGTGCTGGGGGCCATATAAACTGGGTCTATGTGTGCTGGGGCCATATAAACTGGGTCTATGTGTGCTGGGGGACCTATAAACTGGGTCTATGTGTGCTGAGGGCCATATAAACTACCTATACATATGCTGGGGAACCTGTTACCTACCTCTAGATGTGCTGGGGAACCTGTAACCTAACTATAAACTACATATACAGTGCTGGGGGCCCTATTACCTACATGTAGTGGGAGCCCTGTTACCTATCTATACTGGAGGTCATATTATCTATCTATATATTAGTGGCCCTATTACGTATCTACAGACTGGGGGACCCTATAATCTATATCTCTACCTACTGGGGAACATATAACCTTTATATCCTACCTACTGGGGGACATATAACCTATATACCTACCTACTGGGAGGGGGTCTATAAACCTACCTATTGGGGGGCTTATAAAGGAACAATGGGTGACTCCCCATACCCCACAGCAGACACTTGGCGTATAAAGGTGCAGGAAAAGTGAGGATTCTAAAATGTTTGTGTAGTAAATTCTCCAGAGACGGTAGAAGTCATCATGGTGGTCCGGGCTGGATGGAGAAGAGAAGGAAAAGTGAAAACTACGATCAGAAAAGACATCTCCGGTGAGTCACTAAATGGAACTGCGGTGTAATCGCTTATATTTCTGCAGAACCTACATACTGTACAACTAGTATCTACCACTATCTGGTCACTGTATGGCGGTAATATACGTCTTCAGAGCCTGTGTACAGCTGATACTCACATGTGGTGGTCGCATTTGGTCAGGGTCTGGCAGGATTACATGTTCCTTAAGTAGTAATAGTTTGGGGTCTTGGTTTTGTAGGAGTTTTTTTTTAGTAATAATGATTCGTCTGGTATATTTGCTCCATGTATCGGTATATTATTTGGTGACTTATTTGTAAGGTATTGCACTGTCATACATAGGTGAGCGATTTTGAAAAGCAAATTTGTTAGTGTTGACTTAGATTGTACAGTGACTGCTGAGGTAATGGACAGGATCTATGGGGAATATGAAGCAAATTAGTGACATGAACATAAGTTTTTTCTCTATAAAAATACATGCTGCAGTTCACAATGTGGCGTAAAAAATGCTGTGTGAACCCAGCTCTACTGACCAAAACATAACACAAAGGGCCCAGGCCCCGGATGTTTTAGGACCCTAGAAACTCCCCTGCCTGGATACCTTTATCAGATAGGCAAATACCACAGATGGGTTGATGAAAATTTGATATGAATGGGGCCTTACATTGCTGATAGTATGCCATTTGATCCTGGTGGTCTATTCAAGTCTGTATCAGTTCCTAATTTGCTCATGTGTTCTCTCTCCATTGCTCAGCCACACCCTGCTGCACAACCAGAGTGATGGCAAATTTTTCAAGTGTTGAGGCCAATTGTTATGCAGCTGTTTCTGATGGATTTACAAAAGGTCTGCTACAGGAAACCCAAACAGTTTTGTGACGTAGGGCTGACTCAATGTATAACCTACAGTCCACTTCATCCAGATCTTTCTCAATCCTGTAGTTCTGCATGGCTGGAGCCAACAGTTCACCTTTCCACCAGTTGATGTCACCAGTACACTGGGGAGGAGAGTAGGAGGAGGAGTGCCAAGGGAAATTGTGGGGGAGGGAAATTGAGTGTCATTTGAGGCATTTGAGAGACAGGAGAGGTGAGGAGGCTGGGGAGACCCCCTGTGCATAAGAGTAGTAGGAATAACTACTTAGTTACCTCTCATTGGCAGCAAAGCCAGGATCAAGTAGATGTTCCAAGGACATGGGTAGAAGATGTGTGGACAGTAATGGAGACTTCCATACTATAGCCAAGCAGCCGAAGAATGTGTCAAAGAAGAGGAAGCAAAAACAGATGCTTCCTGGCAAACTCTGAGTGACATCAACCTTCCTGTGATCCCCAAATCCAAGTATAATAAACCCTTTAAGCCATCACCAGTTGTCTTGACTGTACCACTGACTCACTGGTTTTACAGTTCTTCTCCTGATCTTGATATCTAGCCGTGCGCCTGCTTTGTTCTTTAGGATGTCTGCCTGGTACTTTCAGTCCTACTTGTGGACAGGGCCGTCTCTCCCATTGGGCAAGGAAGGCGGTTGCCCGGGGGCCTCACGAGCTCAGGGGGCCCCCCTCGGTCAGCTGTCTACCCTCCCCAGTGGCAGTGAATACATGCAGGGACATTGGTTAGTGCGCCCTGCCTGCACTATAACGCGCAGACAGGGCAGCGCAGCAGTCAGAGCAGGGCCAGGCTGCAGTGATGCCTGATGCGGCCCCTGCTATTGTTGTGACCTGCCTGCGCTTTACTCCTCACAGCACAGGCAGGGCAGCATGGACCTGAAGTAAAGCAGGGGCCAGACTGCAGCGATCGTCTAAGCTCCTGCATACAGCCCTGCCCCTCCCTTTCTCTCCCCCCCCCCACTACCTCCCTCTCTTCAGTGTGCACCACTGAAGAGCAGAAGAATTCTGGGGAGACAGAGGAGCAGCGTTGCCCCTCCCTGTGCTCGTCAGCAGCTGAAGGAGCTGAAGACTGCCTGGCCCCCTGCTCTTTGGACTTCATAAGGAGTGAGTGACTGAAGGTGGGGGTAGGTGTGTGAGGTATTAGGAGTGGGGGGGGGAGGTGTGAGGTGTTGGGAGTGGGGGGGAAGGTGTGGGGGGTTTTAGAAGTGGGGGGGAGGTGTGGTGGGATGTTAGGAGTGGGGGGAAGGTGTGTGGGGTTTGAGGAATGGGGGGGAGGACCGGGGTGTTAGGGGGGAGGTGTATGCCATCTGCTGTCCCTGTGTATCTAAGCCTATCCAGTGTATGAAAAATCTTTGTCCCTCCCCATATCTAAACCTATCCAGTGTATGCCATCTGCTGGCTCCCGCATATCGAAGCTACCAGTGTAT
>JAODAL010067812.1:0-17112 GCA_025379985.1 Phyllomedusa bahiana
AAAAGGGGGAATCTCGCTGTAGGGTAAATGATGTCCCGAAAAATGTATACAAACTGCTGTGGAGACCAATTGGAGCGACGCTACTCACCACATTCCAGAAGAGAGGATTGAATATGATGCAAGCCGTAGCCAACAGGAAGTTGTATTCCGTAAGGTCCACGTACTGCGACACGTCCGCCATGATGGACAAATCAATCTGACAGAAAATACAGATTTGTTTCAGTTCTGGTTTTGGTGTTAAATACTAATTTTTAATTTTTCAGTAAGACAGTTTGCGGTCCCCCCCTTTTATAGCTACCACAGATATAGGCTCTTGTGCAATTAGGAACCCTGAGGTCTCGACGAGGCACATAGCACCTCACGACTCTGCAATGAGAACAATGACGAGACTCTGGTAGATACACCACATGACGTACATCAATTCCCAAACTATCAGAAAGTTCCCTCTGTCCTGAACAAAGTCCCCCAGCGCCCATGATACTCTGGACTCTGTCCCCAGATGTCAGGCCTTGTCTCATCAACAGAACATCCCCAACTGCAGATTGTGGGCCTCATGTATGAAAACTGCCACACCTACTTCACCTATGGATATGCCATCAAAGTCTTGGGTGGGAACAGCCCTGAAAAGGGGAACTCTCACCACAATAATCAGCTTTAAACATGTAGAGACACATAAATAAGATTATTACCAAATACATTGCTGTTCAGATTTTGCTTCTTTTCAGAGTTAAAATAGTTCTTGTCTCCTGCTTGTGTACACAAGCTTCCCTAGGTTACCAACCAGCTCTCTTTGCTCTAACAGTAGCTGGAATGGTGATGTCACTCCCTGCTGTGTCTTATCAGCGGCACAGGAGCTTGCTTATGTTTCTTACTGACAAACTTTAACCTTTTAGAGCTCTGTAGTCTTGTATGCTGCAGTTAATAACCCTCCATCACCAACGTCCCTCTAAAAGGCAAAGTTAGAAAAAGCAGAGCTGAAACATCAGTCACTGCTGTAGAACCGCCTAGAGCCTGAACAGGAAATGAGTCTGAAGCTATAGAACAACCCACAGCCTGAAGAGGAAGTGGGAGCCTGAAGCTGTAGAACCACTCATAGCCTGAACAGGAAGTGTGAGCCTGAAGCTGGAGAACCGCCCAGAGCTTGAACAGGAAATGAGAGTCTGAAGCTGTGGAACCATCCACAGTCTGAACAGGAAGTGGGAGCCTGAAGCTGTAGAACCACTCATAGCCTGAACAGGAAGTGGGAGCCTGAAGCTGTAGAACCGCCCACAGCCTGAACAGGAAGTGGGAGCCTGAAGCTGTAGAACCACTCACAGCCTGAACAGGAAGTGGGAGCCTGAAGCTGTAACACCCCCCCCCCCCACAGCCTGAACAGGAAGTAGGAGCCTGAAGCTATAGAACCGTCCACAGTATGAAAAGGAAGAGGGGACCTGGAGATGTAGAACCGCCCACAGCCTGACCAGGAAGTGGGAACCTGAAGCTATAGAACCACCAACAACTTGAACAGAAAGTGGGAGCCTAAAACTATAGAACCCCACAGCTGAACAGGAAGTGGGAGCCTGAAACTTAGAACACCCACAGCTAAACCCAGGAAGTGGGAAACCTAAAACTTAAAAACCACCACAACTTGAACCAGAAAGTGGGACCAAAAATATAGAACCCCCCAACCTGAACAGAAAGTGGACCTAATTTAGAACCCCAATGCCGGAACGGGAAGGGGAACCTGAAGTTAGAACCCCCAAAGCGAAAAAAGGGGGAGCCTGAAGATTTAGAACTGCCCACAGCCTGAGCAGGAGCTGGGTGTGAAAAGCAAGATTTGTAAAACAGCACAGTGAGAACACGCCTTAAGCCTCCAAATGTCGTGCATTTTATTTTGATGCAGTTTCCGTGCGAAATCTGCATCAATATGTGATATGTTACCTAGATTTTTCCACAATGTGGTTTATACAGTGTGGATTCCAATTGAAGGGGGGGGGTACTCTCTCAGACATTAATGGCATATTGATGAGCTATACCAAATGTCTGATAGGTGCGGTCCCACCTCTGAGACCCTCATCTAACTTGAGCATGGGCCCCTGAAAGAAGAGAGAGTTTTACAGTTGGATTTTGACAGTTTTAAAATCCGAAATCCATGTCAAAATCCGACTGTAAAACACATCTGGTGTAGAAACAAAATAGGGATTGCAATATAAATGACATATCTTCGGCCTACAGAAGACACCGACTATGCATGCACGCTCAGTTTGGCTGAGCATGCATTTGTTCTTCTCAGGGAGAGGGGACTAGGACTTATTTGATTTCAGAACTGGGCATATTGAATTCTTGCTTCCCCTGAAGGAGGACATTGTTGCAGGTGTCGGTGCAGCGGCGTCGTACCAAGAAGACAACTTTAGGTACAAAGCCGCAGATCTGGATTCTCCCTGAATTTGCCAGGTACAGCCATATCTAGGTTTACAATCTATCACTGCATTGCCATCAAAGTGCAGGGTGCTGCACCATATAAAGGAGCCACTATATCCTGCAGTCAATCTCCAGTCTGCTATGGGGCCCCAATTATAACTTGGTGGCTTTTGTTTCTTATGGCGGTATTATTTATCCCTCGTTATTGTTTACTTTTTGTTGCGTTTCATCTTCCTATCAGCAGGTGGTGGGCACTATTCATTCTAGTTACACACCTGAGGCTTCTGTACACACCCATATATACTGATCCACTGCACATTTGCAGACAATGGAGGGCTATAAGCAGCTTATTACAGCAGATCCAAGGACAGGTCAAGAGTAAGCATAGCCCTGATAGACAGACCCTTGGAAGGACTGTATAGATGTTTTATCAATTGAATTCAGCCATTAGGGTCTTATAGAACACAAGCTTGTCTTTGCTAACAAACTAGGGGCCACAGGAGCCAACCCCCTCCTACCAGACTCTGTTTTGGACTATCCCTTTAATTAAAGGAGCAGACACCTGGAGCCACTTGTATGAAAACTGCCTAGGTCTAAAACGCACAGAGCCTAACAAAAGGCAAACCAATCGAGCCCCTAGCGACAATCAAACCATAAAAATTAAACTAATAGAGC
Source organism: Phyllomedusa bahiana (assembly GCA_025379985.1). Taxonomy (NCBI): domain Eukaryota; kingdom Metazoa; phylum Chordata; class Amphibia; order Anura; family Hylidae; genus Phyllomedusa; species Phyllomedusa bahiana. The sequence continues at coordinate 3,076 of JAODAL010067812.1, forward strand.
TCATAGCGACCAGAGTCCATAGCAACTAATCGGAGCTCATAGTAACCAATCAGAGCTCAGTGACCAATAAGAGCCCATAGCAACTAATCAGAGCTCATAGTAACCAGAACTCATAGCGACCAGAGTCCATAGCAACCAATCAGAGCTCATAGCGACCAATCAGAGCCCATAGCGACCAACCCGGGCACCCCTTTCATTTCATATGGTGCTCTGGGAAAATTAGAGGGGCACTGTGATTGGTCGCTATGAGCTCTGATTGGTTGCTATGGGCTGTGATCGGTTGCTATGAGCTCTGATTGGTTGCTATAGGCAACAAAGTGAGTTTTTGAAAAAGACAGTTCTCCTACAGGTGGCCCCTGCTATCCAGCTTCTTCTTCGTAGTTACAGGTATTTGATGTTAATACCATGAACAGCTGCTAAAAGTGAACAGCCCCTCTAAATGTAAACAATGGGGATTCTGGTTGTCACAAGATATGTGACTTTGCAAAGGTTAAACTAATCCTAACACAAGGCGACATGGACACTATAAAACATGCAATATTTACCTTGGAATAATCCAAATTACTGAGCCCTCCACAGCACTCCAGGTGCTCAGAAGCCACTATGTGTGCCAGCCTAAGCCTACAGTGTGTGTAACAAAGTGACAGTGGGTGACGCCCGAATTAGGGCATCGCTGAGATCACCGACCAAAGGTCTCCCACAGATGGCCATGGAGGAATATGTCAACAGACACGTGGAGTACAGTGAAACGCGCACACTTCCGGGTTACAAAGCCGCTACTAGGCTTCTGATTGGCTGGAAGCGATCCCATCGTCGCTATTGGTTTATAAAAGACGCTTTATGATTGGCGGGGCGGCGCGCGCCAATGTCCCGCCTTCTAATTGGTTGAAGGCGGGAGTGGCGGGATATCGCTGCGGTTCCTCTGGTTGCTATGACAACAGCATCCGTTAATCCTCTAGTAATGGAGCAGTGAGCTGTGACGAGATGTCGCATTGGCTTTTCAGCTGCTCTCAATGGCTATGAAGAAAGAAAACTATATGAAAAAAATTATAATAAATCATATAATTGTGTGACATTACTGTGTGCCCATTTGTCCATAATATCGCACCAGAGGATTACACATCCCACTTCAGAGATTTCTTGTCACTTATGTGTTTAGTACAAAGTAATAACATCTAATTTGATCGCAGATAAAAAAGAAAACACTTTTGTTACAGTCGGTCGTGAATTTCAGAGCAAAAGCCTGTCAGGAGGGGGCGCGGGGAGGGGAGGGCAAACGGCGCCTACAGAATGGCGGCTCGGCGGGTGATGGTTACGATTTCTAAAGTATATATTATTTCTTATCTGCTAGGTAGGATAACAGTCGCGCTGACATAACGCTGTTACCAAAACTATAACAGTTCTTTTAAAAGTAAATTCCATGAAAAATCGGTTTTATGTGTCATTTTATGTGGGAATAACTTTTTGATACTTTTACCTATCCATGTGATTCAGAGACTGTTTTCTCGTGACACAGGGAACCAGCTGTATGAAAGCTGTCTAGGTCTAAAAGTCTCTTTGTTGCCCATAGCAACCAATCAGAGCGCCACTTGTTTTTCCAGAGCACTATAGGAAATGAGAGGGACGCTCTGTTTGGTTGCTTTGGGCTCCGATTGGTCGATATGGGCTCTGATTGATTGCTATGAGCTCTGATTGGTTACTATGGGATCTGATTGATTACTATGGGCAACAAAGAGAGTTTTAGGGTATTTTCACATGGGCAGATTTCACATTGTATTTGCGCTCTAATACGGGCGAGATGCGCGCCGAAATTACAGTAATCAATAGCTCTCATAGAGACCTCTCCCCACTCGTACAATATGATCTTATTGTACGCGCGGGGAGATAAGTGACATGTCAATTACTTGCGGCGAATACGCACCGCAAGTAATGCATGTCAATGGGGCCGGCGCATATCAGCGCAACTCCCAAATTACCTGGCGTAATTGCGGCCGTACTGTACGCGCTGCAATTACGCCGTGTGAACATAGCCTTAGGCATACATGACGACTGACCTGCTTTTGGCAGGGGTTCCCGCTAATGGGTGTCACCCCCCGCCACCCCGTCAGAGTTGGCGAACCTCCCGCCACCAGCAGGCAGCGGGGGTTCTTTAAATGACCGTGGCGCCGAAGTAGCGCTAGTGCCTTTCCTACAGGCGGGTGAAGCGGCCGCGCAGCAGCTCACCCGCCCGGCGAGTCTCACTGACTTGCGTGGCCGCAGCCGCACAGTCAGTCAGCAGCTGCCGTACAGGGAGGAGGCAGGAGGGATTGTTCCCCTCCTCCCTTCTCCCCCTGTATGTACAGCGCCGGTGTCCGCTGTACATACACATCAGCGTCGCAGCGCGTGTGACGCGCGGCTGCACTCACTCCCTCTGCGACGCTGAGTCACTCGGCCGGGAGATGTCCGGAGCTGGACGCGCTGCAGGGAGCTTGGTGAGGTAAGTGGCTTTTATTATTTTATTTTTATTAGCTATAGGGGGGCATCTACCTGACTACAATGGGGGATCTACCTGACTACAATGGGGGCATCTACCTGACTACAAAGGGGGCATCTACCTGGATACAATGGGGGCATCTACTTGGCTACAATGGGGGTATCTACCTGTATATAATGGGGGCATCTACCTGGCTACAATGGGGGCATCTACCTGGCTACAAAGGGGACTCTACCTGGCTATAAGTGGGCTCTAACTGGCTACAAAGGGGGCACTACCCTGCTACAAAGGGGGCACTACCTGGCTACAAAGGGGGCTCTACTTGGCTACAAGGGGGCATCTACTTGGCTACAAAGGGGACATATACCTGGCTACAATGGGGGCTCTACCTGACTGTAATGTGGGCATCTACCTGACTACAAAGGGGGCATATACCTGCCTACAGAGGGGGCATCTACCTGGCTACAATGGGGGCTCTACCTGACTACAATGGGGGCATCTCCCTCACTCCAAAGGGGCATCTACCTGGCTACAATGGGGGCTCTACCTGACTACAAGGGGGGCATCTACCTGGCTACAATGGGGGCTCTACCTGGCTATAAGAGGGCTCTACCTGGCTACAATGGGGCTCTACCTGGCTACAATGGGGGCTCTACATGGCTATACGAGGGGGGTCTACCTGGCTACAATGGGGGCTCTACCTGGCTATACGAGGGGGCTCTACCTGGCTATAAGTGGGCTCTACAGGGATACAATGGGGGCTCTACCTGGCTATAAGAGGGCTCCATCTGGCTACAATGGGGCTCTACCTGGCTATAAGAGGGGCTCTACCTGGCTACAAGGGGGCTCAAACCTCGCTATAAGGGGGCTCTACCTGGCTACAAAGGGGGCTCTACCTGGCTATAAGAGGGCTCTACCTGGCTATAAGAGGGCTCTACCTGGCTACAATGGGGGCTCTACCTTGCTATAAGGGGCTCTACCTGCCTACAAAGGGGGCTCTACCTGGCTATAAAGGGGGCTCTACTTGGCTACAAAGTGGGCTATACTTGGCTACAGAGGGGGCTCTACCTGGCTACAGAGGGGGCATCTACCTGGCTACAGAGGGGGCATCTACCTGGCTGCAAGGGGGCATCTACCTGGCCACAAGGGGGCATCTACTTGGCCACAAGGGGGCATCTACCTGCCTGTAAGGTGCACTAACTGGTTATGGGGGGCTACTACCTGGCTATAAGGGCACTACCTGGCTAAAGCCATTATGCAGTTAGGTGGAGTGGGTGTGGCTTTTCAAAGGGGCGTGGCACACAAATTTGTTTTACCTGTGGCGCGCTACGCACGCCGCCCTCTTCCTTCTCCTACTTTTCCACTTTTAAAAGTAGGCAAGTATTGCCTTAGGGTATGTTCACATGATGTACTGCGCGTGCGTACAGTATGCGCTGCAGTACATCGTGTGTTTCGGGAGCTCACGCTAATACGCGCGTACTCCCGTGACTTGGGGGGGCCGGCAGCCCGCCGTCCCCGTAGACATGCATTACTTACGCGCGCGTATTCGACTCAAGTAATCGACATGTCACTTATCTCCCTGCGTATTGTACGAGCGGAAAAAGGAGGTGTAATCCATAGTTCTCTAGGAGAGCTATGGATTACCATAATTATGGAGCGCATTTACCCATGTATTAAGCGCTGTGTGCCACGAAATACGCAGCACAATGCACCCCAAAGTAAGCCTTATTCCACACAAAATAGTTTGTAACTAGCATCTACCATATATCTACTGTAAGTTGGCATCATTTTTTAATTTTTTATGACATTAGGGGGCTTAGAACTTTAGGGAGACACGTATAAAGGAAGGCGATTCAAAGTGAATTATCGCGTCTCATTTTTTGTGCGATTATAAATGGAGTCTAAAGTTCCCGCCCCTCGCCTGTGTGTTTGGTGCATTATGGAACTTAGGCGCATTAGTAATACCCCAACCATATATAAAAGCTATAGATAGGCTGGAAATAATAAAAGTCATTAGAATAGCATGTCAGTGAATAGAAACTATGGAACTGATCCTGCTTGGTGGACCACAGATCCTCAGCAAGACCTGTGCTGTGCTGGCTCTTGCTGTATGTAGAATAAATGATGAGAGCAGCAAAAATACATTTCAGATTTAATGTAGTAAAAATTAAATATTTTGAACAGCAACATCAGTTCGTTATTCAATGTAAAATTAGTTTTAGATTCTATTCATTTTACAGTAAATACATTTCGTAGGAGATATTTTTATATTTTTTTGGGATATCATGTTGTCATACGTCCAGGCAGGCAGCCGTCTGGTTATATGCGGCACCGCCCAGTAAGGGTTAAACCCTCGGTTCTGGACCCAGGCGCTGGGAGAGGTGATGCTTTGAAGCTCAGGAGTGACAGCTCTGCAGTCTCTCCCAACAAGGGGTGTGGCGGTCAGGCCAATCAGAGAGCCAGGATGTCGCACCAATCAGCTGCTGGGGCGGTGTCCAGGAAAACTATTTAAACTGGCTCAGTCCTCTCAGGCCTTGCCTGTGATAGGTTTCCCCTGTTGTTTCCCTGTGAGTATATGATATTGCTTCCGATGTTACTGACCTCGGCTTGCCTTGACTTCGATTTGGACTCCATTTATGAACTTCGTTCCCGATCAAGTATGACCCTAAGCTAGGTTCCTGTTTATTCTTCGTTTTCTGATTGTGGCTTTGGCGTTCTTGACCATTACCGACTCGGATTGTTTGACCTTGCGTTTTCCCTGACGGCCCTGCACTTAGCAGCGTAGGGACTGTCGTCCAGTTGGGGTCTGCCATCTAGGGCAGCACGCCAAGTAGGCAGGGACAGTGGGCTGGGTGGCAGTCAGGGCCCACTGCACCTCCTCTGCTCTCCAAGCACTATGAACCCCATGACTGCATTGGTAGAGCAGATGCAGGGGCTCACCCAGTTGGTCCAGGATCTTGCACTGAGAGTTCAGCATCAGGAGACCTCCCAGGGTACCCCTCAGCCTTAGGGTCCTCCGGCATCCCTTTACCCTGTTGTGGAACCCCCTATCCAGTTACCCGATAAGTTCTCGGGTGACAGGAGGGCGTTTCAAAACGTTTAAGGAGGTTGCCTTTCCGCCCACGTACCTCGGGGAGTGAGGAACAGAGAGTGGGAATTATTATATCCCTTCTCCAAGGGTCCCCTCAGGAGTGGGCATTCTCTTTATCCCCTGACTCGCCCGAGTTGTCTTCTGTGGACCGATTCTTTGACTCCTTGGATTTACTTTTTGACGACCCCGATAGGAGGCGTGGCCGAGACTCACTCACCTCTTTAAAACAGGGTAAGAGGACAGCAGAAGAGTATTGTTCAGATATCTGGCGTTGGTGTGTTCCATCCAGGTGGAATGACCCAGCCCCCCGGTGCCAGTTTAGATTGGGGCTAGCCGCCCCATGTAAGGACTTGTTGGTGGCTTCCCCAAACCCCCCTGGCACGCTGGATGATACCATGGCTCTGGCGGTACGGTTGGACAGACGGTTTAGGGAGAGACATCGGGAGAAGTCATTTACCCTGTTGCCCCGCTTCACTCTGATGCTCCGTTCTGCCACCACCCCTGAACCAGCTGGAGCGGAGAGCCCCTTGGAGGAGCCCATGCAGATAGGGGCCTCTTCTGCGGGCAGCGCCAAGGACCGCAGGACATCTTGCCACATTCAGGGATCCTGCTACTACTGCGGCGGAGAAGGTCACCTCATCCGTGAGTGTCCCAAGAGGAAGGCCCAGCCGGAAAACTCCAGCGCCTAGGTGACTCGTGGGAAGGTCACCTAGGCGAACAGGTATTTCCTATGGTGTTGAAAAAATTATTGCTTCCAGTTAAGATTTCATATCTTTCCATGTCTGGTTCTGGGAGTGCCTTTGTGGATTCGGGATCGGCCTCTAATTTCATGGATGCATCATTTGTTAAGCGTCTGGGCCTTTCCCGGAGGTCCCTATCAGATTCAGTGCAGGTGGTTGCTATAGATTCTACCCCCGTTGCTCAAGGGGAGGATCCAACATTGCACCCCTGAGCTTGAGATGCTGGTAGGGTCTATGCATACGAAGAGGTGTACTCTGTTTATCATGGAGGGCTTACCTGCTGATGTAGTGTTAGGGCTGCCCTGACTTAAAAAACACAACCCAGTGATTGACGGGAAGACTGGAGAACTAGTCAGGTGGGGTAAGCAGTGTGTTAATAAATGTCTTCCAGTCATTCTTGGTAATACAGAAATAGAGCAGATTCCTGCCTTTATTCGCGATTTAGCTGTGGTGTTTTCCAAGACGCAGTCTGAGCAGTTACCCCCGCATAGGCCCAGGGGATTGTGCTATTGAACTATTCCCCGGGGTGAAAATTTCCTAAAGGCAGGATATACAATCAGTCTGGTCCAGAAAGACTTCTATAAAGCAGTATATAGCAAAAAGTCAACAAGGGTCATATCCGCCCTTCTTGTCCCCTATGGTGGGGGGTTCTTTTTTGTTAAGAAAAAGATGGTAGCCTTCCGTCCATGTATTGACTACCGGAACTGAACAAGGAAAAACGGTTAAAAAACCAATACCCTTTACCTTTAAATTTCCCCGATCTTTTTAAAATCAGATCCAGGGAGCCAAGTGGTTTTCAAAATTGGACCTGAGAGGGGCTTATAACCTCATTCGGATTAAAGAGGGGGACAAATGGAAGACAGCATTTAATACCCCGGAAGGTCATTTTGAATATCTGGTTATGCCTTTTGGGTTATGCAATGCTCCCGCAGTCTTCCAGAACCTTGTAAATTATGTTTTCCGGGAACTCATTGGTCGTTGTATGGTCGTTTATCTGGATGACATTTTAATTTACTCGCAGGACTGGCTTCACATGTGAAACATGTGCAGCAAGTTTTGCAGATTTTGAAGGTCAATAGTTTGTTTGTCAAACTTGAGAAATGTGTTTTCAGGGTTCAGGAGGTACCTTTCCTGGGATATATTTTAATGCCTAACTCATTCCTTATGGATCCTGGGAAGGTCCAGGCAATTCTTGATTGGGTTCGTCCTTCCTCCCTGAAAGCCTTACAGCGGTTCCTAGGTTTCGCTAATTATTATCGGAAATTTATTCGATATTTTTCTGTGCTCATCCGGCCATTAACTGATATGACTAAAAAGGGAGTAAATATCAGTAAGTGGCAACCCGAGGCCTTAGAGGCGTTCGAGAAACTTAAGCAGTGTTTTGTCGCAGCCCCGGTCCTGGTTCAAGCTGACCATACCAAGCCCTTCGTGGTGGAGGTATATGCTTCTGAGTTTGGATTAGGGGGGGTTTCTGTCTCGGGGGTCAGCTGCTCTGAGTAATCTCCGCCCTTGTGCCTTCTTCTCTCGTAAATTCTCCCCCGCAGAGAGGAATTATGATGTTGGGAACTGAGAATTGTTGGCTATTAAGTGGGCCTTTGAGGAATGGCAGCACATCCTCGAAAGTGCCCAACACCAAGTCACAGTCCTAACTGACCATAAGAACCTTACCTTTTTAGAGAATGCTAAGAGGTTGAACCCCCGTCAGGCACGTTGGGCATTATTCTTCACTCGCTTTAACTTCGTGGTTACCTATAGACCAGGTTCTAAGAATGTTAAAGCTAACGCATTGTCAAGAAGTTTCTGTGCCAGGCACTCATCTCGGGATGGGTCCGTTTTCCATTTTTACCCAAAGCCGGTGGTCTCAGCTATTTCCCCCGACTTGGCCACTGAGATCAAGACCCACCAGGAGATGAGTCCTGTTGATTGTCCCATTTCTAAAGTCTTTGTCCCCACCCAGTTTCGGTTACGTTTATTAAAAGAACTACATGATTCTGTATTATCTGGACATCCCGGAGTGTCTGGCACTAAGAAACTTATTTCCCGAAATTATTGTTGGCCATCTTTGTCTCGTGATTTGGGGGGCCCATGTGACAGCCTGCGACATCTGTTGCTCGCAAAGGTTCCCAGAACTCGACCTCCTGGTGAACTTTGCCCTCTGCCTATACCGGACCGGCCAAGGACTCACATCTCCATGGATTTTATGACCGATCTGCCTCCCTCTGTGGATAAGAGTGTCATTTGGGTGGTTGTTGATCGTTTTAGTACGCTGTGCCATTTGATTCCATTAAAAGCATTACCGTCGTCCAAAAAGCTGGCCGAGCTTTTTTTTTAAACATATCATTAAACTGCATGGGTTACCCGAGAATATTTTTTTTCTGGGCAGAGGAGTTTCAGTTTGTCTCCTTTTTTGGGAGAGCTCTCTGTAAGGCTCTGGGGGATCGCCCTGTCCTTCTCCTCTGCCTTTCACCCTGGACAATGGGCAGACGGAGAGAGCGAAAACAAACGGTTACGCAGAAACTCCCCGGGGTTTTGTCTCCGATCAGCAGTAACTGGGGTTAAATACTTACCTTGGGCGAGTTCGCGATAAAAGTCAGGATAGTAGCTCGTCTGGTGTTTCGCCGTTTTTCTGCAACTATGGCTTCCACCCTAGACACTCATCATGGTCCGGCGTTACCTCTGATCATAGTGGGGTGGATGCTATCCTTAACGATCTGTGCACAGTCTGGGCCCAAGTTCAGAAGAACTTGGTGAATGCCCAGAGCATCCAGAAGGAGATAAGTGATAACAGACGTCTTTATTCTGGAGGTTTTAATGTTGGGGATAAGCTGTGGTTTTTCTACCCCCCGAAATCTTCGTCTAAAGGTCCCTTGGGTAAGATGGCACCGCGCTTTGTGGGTCCCTATATCATTTTGGAGCGAATAAGTCCTGTGACGTACCGCCTAAAGTTACCCTCTGGTTTCCGTGTACATAATGTGTTCCACTGCTCTCTTCTTAAAAGATATGTGCCCTCTGTTATTCCACCTCCCAAACCTCCTCCTCCAGTTGAAGTTAAGGGCGAATTGGAGGTTGCTCAAATCGTGGATTCTCGTAGAGTGCAAAACTCGTTACAGTACCTAGTGCACTGGAAGGGATACGGTCCTGAGGAGAGGTCATGGGTTCTTGCTAGATCTGTACATGCAAAGGCCCTTATTAGGGAATTCCACGAGGCTCATCCAGAGAAATCCAAACCAGGGGAGGGTCCGGTGGCCCCTCCTAAAAGGGGGGATACTGTCATACATCCAGGCAGGCAGCCTTCTGTTTATATGCGGCAACGCCCAGTAAGGTTTAAACCCTCGGTTCTGGACCCAGGTGCTGGGAGAGGTGCTGCTTTGAAGCTCAGGAGTGACAGCTCTGCAGTCTCTCCCAACAAGGGGTGTGGCAGTTGGGCCAATCAGAGGGCCCAGACGCCGCACCAATCAGCTGCTGGGGCGGTGGCCAGGAAAACCATTTAAACTGGCTCAGTCCTCTCAGGCCTTGCCTGTGATAGGTTTCCCCTGTTATTTCCCTGTGAGTATTTGACATTGCTTCCTCTGTTACTGACCTCGGTTTGCCTTGACTTCGGTTTGTCCTCCGTTTATGTACTTCGTTCCCGCTCGTGTTTGACCCTCGGCTTGGTTCCTGTGTATTCTTCGTTTTCTGATTGTGGCTTTGACGTTCTTGACCGTTACTGACTCGGACCGTTTGACCTTGCTTTTTCCCTGACGGCCCTGCACTTAGTAGCGTAGGGACTGTCGTTCAGTTGGGGTCTGCCATCTAGGGCAGCACGCCAAGTAGACAGGGACAGTGGGCTGGGTGGCAGTCAGGGCCCACTGCACCTCCTCTGACGTGACACATGTATTTTATATGACAACATTTTTTATTATATTTAAATTTAATTTTATATTTGATAATTATCCGAAATTACTTTTTATTATAGTACCTATGTAAGTTGAGAAATATTAGACATTTTTTGCACTAATGGCAAATCTAGCTCCACTACAACTCCTCAGGCAGAGCATATTGAAATAGGTCTGCCTGTCTGAGCAGTAATGCGCCTAGTTGTGCCGAATTGCATTATTATATGTGTCTAATATTACAAGTACAGGGGAGCTCAGTGTTCTCCATTCTGTTCTATGGGAGTTCCCACTACAGGAGAGATCTGTGTTCTCCATTCTCTTTTATGGGAGTTCCTAGTACAGGGGAGCGCTGTGTTCTCCATTCTGTTCAATGGGAGTTCACAGTACAGGGGAGCGCTGTGTTCTCCATTCTGCTCTATGTGAGTTAACAGTACAGGTGAGCGCTATGTTCTCCATTCTGCTCTATGGGAGTTCCCAGTACAGGGGAGCGCTGTGTTCTCCATTCTGCTCTATGGGAGTTCCCAGTACAGGAGAGCGCTGTGTTCTCCATTCTGCTCTATGGGAGTTCCCAGTACAGGGGAGCGCTGTGTTCTCCATTCTGCTCTATGGGAGTTCCCAGTACAGGGGAGCACTGTGTTCTCCATTCTGCTCTATGGGAGTTCCCAGTACAGGGGAGCGCTGTGTTCTCCATTCTGCTCTATGGGAGTTCCCAGTACAGGGGAGCGCTGTGTTCTCCATTCTGCTCTATGGGAGTTCACAGTACAGGGGAGCTCAGCGTTCTCCATTCTGTTCTATGGGAGTTCACAGTAGAGGGGAGCGCTGTGTTCTCCATTCTGGTCTATGGGAGTTCCAAGTACAGGGGAGTGCTGTGTTCTCCATTCTGTTCTATGGGAGTTTCCCAGTACAGGGGAGCGCTGTGTTCTCCATTCTGTTCTATGGGAGTTCCCAGTACAGGGGAGCGCTGTGTTCTCCATTCTGTTCTATGGGAGTTCCAAGTACAGGGGAGCGCTGTGTTCTCCATTCTGTTCTATGGGAGTTCCCAGTACATGGGAGCGCTGTGTTCTCCATTCTGTTCTATGGGACCTATTTTCCATTTTGAATGAAGAATTTCGGGGGCCACTTTTCACGATTGGTGCAAGTCCCAGAGGTGGGTCCTGTACCTATCAGACTTCAATGGCATATCCTATCGATATGCAGACAAAGTCTATGGTGGGAATACCCTTTAAAAGGTAAAACACCCGGCACTGGCCACTCTCAACTAGCTGCAAAACGGTTATGCATATTAATAAGGACAAGGGCCCTTGCAGGGGTTGTTACCTCATGATTAAACCCCTTTAAGGGTGTATTATGTATAGCAAGTGGTTGTGCAATGGGGCTGTGGCCATCTCATTTAGACAGCAGATCCCTGTGGACTTTCCCTCGAACTGGAAGCCATTTTGAGCTAGATTTTTATTAGCCTCCTTATCCATTTATCTGGTCGTCAGACAATGAAGGAATCCAAAACCGCACAGCCCCGAGCCCTGCCCGCTCAGTCTACTGTAACCATTGTTATTTACCCGGCATGTTATCTAGGTCACCATCTCTTTCTTCTCTCTTTCTCTTGTGTCACACTGACCTTTTCGGTCCTCTTTGGGTGTTTACGCAGCTGCCCCCATTCTCAGTGACTCTGACTCCATACGTGGCTCCCGCTGATGCGCTGTTTTGATGAGTTTCGCTCCTGGGTGTTTGTACAAGCTTATGCTTTGCAGACTTTCCCCTTCACAGAAAGGCCCTTTAGTTACTTTGTTAGAAAGCGACAAAAAAAAAAATTAAATTTCTAGCTGACATAACCCGACCGGCTACGGGAGGTGAATAAGGTGCAGTCGTCTCTCTGGAAATTTCCAAGTGCATTTAAAGGGAACCTGTCCCATAGATTATGCCCCCCTTGCTGAGGGCAGCACAAGCCAGTGTCAGACCTGCTGTTCCCAGCGCTGCGTCCCTTATTCTGTAAGATGCAGCAGTTTTAGAGCATTTACCCCTCAAATCTTATTAGTGAGCAGGTGTTAGCCCCGCCCACCAAAAGCTAGCCCCGCCCACTGACAGTTATTCACCTGTTTCTACCTATTCAAAGTAATAGGTTTGTCAGTTGAGGTGGGCGGGGCTAGCCTCCCATTGGCCGGCTTTGAAAAAAACTGACTCTCTGACTCTTCTGGCTGAAAACTGCAGATTTGAGCATTAAATACACGAAAACTACAGCATCTTACAGAGTAAGGCTATGTTCACACGGCTTAACTGCGGGACGTCATTACGCCCCGCAATTACGCCGTGTGGACGGGGCAGGAGCGGGGGGTCGGCACTTCGCCGGCCCATAGACAATCATTGCTAGCGGCGCGTATACGCCGCTGGTAATTCACATGTCACTTATCTCCCCCCGCGGCGGATTCGCCGAGCAGGGAGAGGAGACGTTATCAATAGTTCTCTATGAGAACTGTGGATTACCGTAATGACTGGGTCGGATTCCAGCCCGTAATTAGCGCACTTCGGCACGTAATTACGGACCGAAATACGGCCCATTTTAAGCCGTGTGAACATGGCCTAAGGGGCACAGCGCTGGAAACAGCAGGTCTGACACTAGCTAGTGCTGTCCTCAGCCGGGGGCTCAAAAACTATTTGACAGGTTCTCTTTAAAGGTGTATTCCACTTTTGGACTAAATGTAAAAAAAAAATGGCGTAAATTTACCCCTCCCCCAGCAAACAAGAACTGTTACGACTATGAGTGTATAGAGAAGTAGTAGGTTATTAGGCGGCAGCACAGGATACATGTATATCAGCATGGGCATCACTATAACCATAATAGCTCTTATGGGGCCCAGAGGATCAGGGGGCTACTCATGAGCATGTACATTTTGTAGGAAAAAAATACACCGTAGAGTCACGTTGTTCTGAGCAGCAGCTAATATCGAGAGCAGCTAGACGGGCGGGGAGTGACCCCATAAGGGTATGTTCACAAGGCGTAATTTCGGTGCTCATTTCACCGCGTATTTGCGCTCTAATACGGGTGATATGTGCTCCGAAATTACGGTAATCCATAGTTCTCATAGAGAACTATGGATTGCGCCTACTCTCCCCGCTTGTACAATACGATAGTATTGTACATGTGGGGAGATAGGTGACATGTCATCCAGGGGTCCCCCACAGCTGCTGGAGGGTCCATAGAGCAAACACCACCATCCAGGGGCTCCCACAGCTGCTGGAGGGTCCATAGAGCCAACACCACCATCCAGGGGCTCCCACAGCTGCTGGAGGGTCCATAGAGCCAACACCACCATCCAGGGGCTCCCACAGCTGCTGGAGGGCCATTGAGCCAACACCACCATCCAGGGGACGCACAGCTGCTGGAGGGGCCATACAGCCAACACCACCATCCAGGGGCCCCACAGCTGCTGGAGGGTCATAGAGCCAACACCACCATCCAGGGGCGCCCACAGCTAATGGAGGGTCCATAGAGCCAACACCACCATCAAGGGGCTCCACAGCTGCTGGAGGGTCCATAGAGCCAACACCACCATCCAGGGGCCCCACAGCTGCTGGAGGGTCCATAGAACCAACACCACCATCCAGAGGCCCCACAGCTGCTGGAGGACCATAGAGCCAACACCACCATCCAGAGGCCCCACAGCTGCTGGAGGGGCCATAGAGCCAACACCACCATCCAGGGGCTCCCACAGCTGCTGGAGGGCCACAGAGCCAACACCACCATCCAGGGGCCCGACAGCTGCTGCAGCAGCCATAGAGGCAACACCACCATCCAGGGGCCCCACAGCTACTGGGTCCTAGAGCCCCAAAAACCCCCATCCAGGGGCCCACAGCTGCGGAGGT
>JAODAL010067813.1:0-17112 GCA_025379985.1 Phyllomedusa bahiana
GTTCGGTGGGGGAACCGGGTGTTTCGGTCCAACTTAGGTTGTGGCATCACATGTAGTATGGCTGTGTTTAGCCATTTGGGGTGGCTTTCTCGGAACAGCTGCAGTTGGGTGGGTGGCTGTTCCCACGTTCCCATGTTCTCACATTCCAGTTCCGGGATTTACCATGACAATAAAAGCCTGGTACTCTGGGTTATCAGGGGGATGTGGTCAACTGCAGTATGGGGAAGCAGTGGAGCTGATGAGAGGAGGCTCTTAACCCCCCAGGCTTGAGGAAGCCGGTACCAGTGGAGGCTGGTGAAGTGAGTGCTGGCGGTGCTGGACGGTAGGTCCTGACCGCAGGTTAGTGAGGGACTCACTAATGTTTAGATATTTGCTAGACGGCCTGAGGATTTTGTTTTGTATTCTGGATGTATTTTCCTGTGCGTGAATAAAACAGGCTGAAGCCAGATAGAAGCCTGTGTCGGTGTGCCATTTGCTTATCAGAGCGACGATCCCAGAGCTGAATGACCCCCGGGCCGAGCCAAGATGGCGGCTGAAATGTGAGTGGAGTCTCACAATACAAATACCTTTTTGATGGAACCCTAATGTATAGATCACATTATAAAGGTGATCTTATTGAAAAAAAATAGCAGAAAACATAGCATAAAACAATTCATATGCAATGATATTGATGCTTTATTTAGTTTAATATGAGAAAATATATATTTTTTTAAATTTCCATTTTTTTTATTTAATAATTTTTTTTAACAGCAAAAGTATTTAAATATTTATGGACTGTAGAGTAACTGGATATGTCCCATAGGATTGACTATGATTAAGAGTCTGTGAAAAGACTTGAAACGCGTAAGCTGCGTGTGCATTTTCTAGCGCTATGATTTTAGTTTTTGTGATACTATTTGGATTCATATAATAAAGTCTTTTGGATAAACCTTTTAATCCGATGTGCTGGAGTATCGATTTTTGAGTAGCAAAGGATTTGCGCATAGCAAATATGTTGCCAATATTTAAAAAGGGGTCAAAAAGTGATTCTGGAAACTATAGGCCGGTAACTTTAACCTCTATTGTAGGTAAAATGTTTGAAGGTTTTCTAAGAGATGCTATAGTGGAGTATCTCACTGAAAATAAATGTATAACGCCGTTCCAGTATAGGTTTATGAAGGATCGGTCCTGTCAGACTAATCTCATCAGCTTCTATAAGGAAGTTAGTTCTAGACTGGATCGTAGTGAGGCATTGGATGTCATTTATCTGGATTTTTCTAAAGTATTTAATACTGTGATAAATAAAAAGTTGGTAGGTAAAATGAGAATGCTTGGACTGGGGGAAAATGTTTGTATGTGGGTAAGTAACTGGATCAGCTATAGAAAACAAAGGGTGGTGATTAATGGTACATACTCAGACTGGATTCCTGTTACCACAGGGGTCAGTGTTGGGCCATATTCTTTTTAATATATTAATTAGTGACCTTACACATGGATTGCACAGTTGAATATCGATCATTGCAGATGATACTAAGGTCTGTAAAGTAATCAACACAATAGACCGCAATGTTTTATTACAAAGGGATCTAGATAAGTTGGAAGCCTGGGCAGAGAAATGACAAATGAGGTTTAACAAAGATAAATCCAAGGTTATGTACATGGGGAGGAAAAATCCATTGCATGATTACATGTTAAACGGAAAAACGCTGGGAAAAAGTGACATGGAGAAGGACTTGGTAATCCTAGTGGACAGTAAACTTAATTGTAGCAGCCAGTCTCAGTCAGCAGCTGCCAATGCAAATAGGATTATGTGGTGTATTAAAAGGGGCATAGATGCACACGATGGGAACATTATTCTACCATTATACAAGTCACGGGTTAGGCCACACATGGAATATTGTGAACAGTTTTGGGCAACAGTTCACAGGAAAGACATTGTAGAACTTGAACAGGTTCAATGGCGGGCAACAAAAATAATAAAAGGACTGAGTGGACTGCAATACCCAGAAAGATTAGCAAGATTAGGGATGTTTAGTTTAGAGAAAAGGCAGCTTTGAGGTGACCTAAAAATATATCAAAGGTCAATTTAGAGATTTCACCCAAGATCTTTTTATATCCAGGATTCTATCTAGAACAAAGGGGTATCCTCTAAGTTTAGAAGAAAGAACGTTTCTACCTAAACATGGAAAGGGATTCTTTACTGTAAGAGCAGTGAGACTGTGGTGCTCTCTACCAAAAGAACTTGTCATAGTGAATTCACTGATAGATTTCAAAAAGGGTCTGGATACATTTCGAGAGTGTAATAATACAACAAGTTATAATGACTAGGATTCTGAAGAAAGGTCGTTGATCCAGGGATATATAATGATTGACAGACTGGAGTTGGGAAGGAATTTTTTTCCTTAAAATGAGGACAACTGGCTTATACCTTATGGGTTTTTTGCCTTCCTCTGGATCAACATTTTAGCACAATAGGCTGAACTGGATAGACATCTGTCTTTTGTCGGCCTTACAAACTATGTAGCTATGTATCTATGAATAATAGAGGAGACACACAAGTCATTTTTCTTTTAACCCCTTAAGCCCCAGGCCTGAAAAGTAGTTAATGACCAGAACATTTTTTTTAGTTTTTGCCTCCTCGCGTTTCAACAGTTGTAACTTTTTTATTTTTTCAATGACACAGTTGTATGAGGTCTCGTTTTATTCGAGACAAGTTGTACTTTATGGGGGAATAGTTTAAGTTCACTTATAAATAATTGCAGAATTTTTGTAAAATTTTTTTCAAAATTTTTTTAGGTTTTTTTGACATTTTTTTTACACCATTTACACTTCACACTTAATAACTTGTTAGATTAATTTTGCAGGTTATTATAGTCATGTGGATACCTAATATGTGTAGGTTTTTTTGTGTGTGTAATATATGCACAATTATTTTTTATTAAATATTTATTTTTATTTTATTATTTTTTTTTTTAGTCATTTTTTACACTTTTTCTGGGTTTTTTTACTTTTTTTTTTTTTTTTTAATCCCCTGAAGGGAGAACTGTGTTACATTTTTTTTTTAACATTTTTTAATGTATTTGCATATTTATATATGCTAATACATTATAATCTGTGTCAGTCTGACACAGGCAGTGATCAGGACAGCACACAGTGTGTCATGGTCACTGGCTTCATACACAGACAGCTCTGGGGCCACTCTAGGTCCCCAGGGCTGACTGTGCAGCCGGTCCCTGAGCTCTGTCAGGTCACCGGGTGTTCCGATCACCCGACAGAGCTGGGGAAACCCTTTGATTGCGCTGCAGTGACGATCCACCACAATCAAAGGGTTAAAGCATCGGCGAGCGGAGGTTTCCTCTGCTCCCCGGTGCTCATAGGAGATGCTCTGGGATCAGGGCTGTGTAGTACAGCCCCGATTCCAGCGCAGCTGTGGCACCCGGGCGCCACAAACCCCGAAGTCTACGGCAACGCCAAAAGACATCGCTGCAGACAAACGACCCGCATTAGCCGATGTCAAAAGTCGGTGGGTGGTCATTAAGGGGTTAAAATGTTAAAAACAAATTATGAAAAAACGACAGCATGCGGTTTCCCTTATTTTTCATAATCAGCCAAAGTGAAACCAGCAGCTGCAGCCTGAAACTTCCCATTAGATGGATATCTAGGCCCGCCAGGTAGGTAGGTATATAGGCCCTCTAGAATGTAGCTAAGTACAGTGCCAAGCAAAAGGGTAACAACGTTTTGAACTTTGACTTTCAGACTCCAAATCGCATCAAACACTATAGCTTTGAACGTGAGACTTCCATTCTTTCATAGTCAATTGTCTTGGCTATCTCATACATCAATTTGACTTGCAACTATTTAGCATATGC
Source organism: Phyllomedusa bahiana (assembly GCA_025379985.1). Taxonomy (NCBI): domain Eukaryota; kingdom Metazoa; phylum Chordata; class Amphibia; order Anura; family Hylidae; genus Phyllomedusa; species Phyllomedusa bahiana. The sequence goes on from JAODAL010067813.1 coordinate 3,849, forward strand.
TTAGTTATACAGATTCTTGTCATGTAACTGCATTGTTACTGTTTTGCTGAAAATCTAAAGTTTAACTTTTATTATTTTGTTAGTTTTTTGTAAATCCACTTTTGGCTTTCTACACTGCTTGAATCCTTCTGGTATGCTCTCAATCAGATTCATGATACTGGTTGACTCACTTGGGTATGGATACAGCTTTTTCTTCAACTCTACCCACATGTATTCGATTGGGTTGAGGTCTAAGGACTATGGGGGCCAATCTAGTAACTGTACTTCATTGTCATTGAACCATTTCTTCACCAATCTCGATGTCTGCTTCAGATCGTTGTCCTGCTGGATCACTATGTCATCCTTTGCATACTTATAGTACCCGAGTGTATGAAGTAACTCATCTTGTAGGATGCTGACATATAGCTCAGCATTGAGACCACCATCGATCCTGGTCAAATATTCAATTTCTTTGGCTTTGAAACAACCCCATGTCATCAGACTTTTTTCACCGAACTAGACAGTTTTTTCAATTTTCCCTTGATTCTTCAAGTCCCATTTTCACTCATCACAGCTCAGTCTATTGACTTTCTCTTCATCGGTTCAAATTACCCATTTCCCGAACTCTACTTTTCATACTTTTTGTAAAATCGAGCCAACGCTTCTTATGATGATATTGAAGGTGAGGCTTCGTCACCTTTTTTGGGGACACCATTTCGGACTTGTATAATGCGTGATCTCACTATTACAAAGCATATGAGCCACCTCCACTGATGTGTTTGCCTTGCCAGAACTGATAGACCTTGTGATGAGCCGACTGGCTGACTCTAATATTGTGCCTGGACGTCCACCTCTTGGCTCTGTAATGAATGGAGGAAATTAATTTTATATAATGCAGTTTGGGAATTTTCTTGCCGAGAGACCACTATCGATGAGCTGGATGATGCAGTTTCTCTTTTTTTGGAAATCTTCATGACTGCTCCTTGATTCGAACCAGTGACCTTTCGCTTGGGAATCAACTTAATAACTCACTGAGCTATTAGGGAATGTGAGAACAGGATGTAATTTGTAGTATACAAGAAGATAAAGAGTGTTTAGCCATTGGGAGCAAAACAGTAACAATGCAGTTACCTGACAAGAATCTGCATAACTAAGCATATGCTACGTAGTTGCAAGTCAAAATTATGTATGAGATAGCCAAGATGATTGTCTATAAAATGATGGTAGTCTCACATTCAAAGCTGTAGTGGATGGTGAGATATGGAGCCTGAAAATCAAAAGTTCAAAACATTGTTACCCTTTTTAGTGTATATAGTGACCTCAGTAGATACACAGATAGTCAGATAGATAGGTATATAGGGCCCTGCAGTGGATACAGATCCTCTCAGTAGACAGATATATAGCTCCCCAGTAGGAAGGTAGTTATGTAGGCCTCCTCAGTAGGTAGGTAGGTAGGTAGGTAAATAGGCCCCTTCAGTAGGTATATAAGCCCCTCACTTGGTAGGTGTATAGCCCCCACAGTAGGTATGTAGGTATATAGGTCACTGTAATAGGTAGGTAAGAAAATAGGCCCCCTGAAGGTATATAGCCCCCAGTGTGTAGACAGCTAAATAGGTTCCCTCAGTAAATAGGTAGGTAAATAACCCCCTCAGAAAGCATTCAGGTTCCCTCAGTAGGCAGGTATATAGCCCCTTCAGTAGGCAGGTAGGTATAAAAGCCTGCATAAAAATAAAATTAAAAAATCAATACCCATCTTTCCCCATTCCCCATGACTGCTTTGCTCTTCTTGGTGCTTGTGTCCCAATGCGGTTGGCAGTGATGCAAGTGGTATCATAAAATACCTATGTCATGCTGCATGTGCGGCTGGGAGGTGGTGGTGGGGCAGAAAGCTAGCTATGAGCTGGCCTCAGAAGAGATTTTGCAAAGTGACAAAACTTTAAGAGTTTCTCCCTTCTTAGGATCCACTCCTGATTTTGGTTTAAAAGCTAACAAAAATAAACCTTAGCAAATTGAGCTACGTCAATAAGGTCTCATACACATAATGGGCCACATGTATGAAAACTGTTTAGGTCTAAAACTTACTTTTTTGCCCATAGGTTACTATAGCCAAAAAAGTGAGTTTTAGACCTAAACAGTTTTCATACATGTGGCCCAATATATCTAATTCAAAGTGGAAAAACCAAACAGTTAAAAATGTACAGGGAGAAAGAACATTTTACTGGGAAAGTATTTTGCAGTTCAGCCAAAAATAGCAGTACATTGCTTTGAAGTCTTTTGTATGAATCACAACTTGTACAAATGCAATGAAGCCAACTTTTGTCTTATTCTCCTCCCAGAAAGTTATATATATTTTTCTGCTATTCTTTATAAATGTGGGTTCTTTTAAGAACAATTTTTCAACCTAACTTTTATCATTGTATCAAATACAAATTTCAGTGTAATCAGGCTTTTCGGTATGGAAACCTGGTTTCAAGGGTTACCTGACAGTACAGATAATATTTGCTTAGTTTAAAAAATGAAAAATGACACCCATTGTTTGAGATTATTAATCCTCAGAAGATCATCGCTCACTGTAGCTCTGTGTCTGTAGGTGGCAGTAGCTGAGAGGCGTCCTTTCTCTGTGAGGCATGCATGCCAACATTTATTTTCATTCAGTGATTAATGAATCTGAAGTGGCTGATTTTACTGCTGTGCTATGAAATATGTAGAATGGCAGCACTTTATTCTGCTGTCCAGTAACCTAAAAAGTTGTAGCGTTTAATGTAAAAATATGTACTCACAAGATGGGAATTCACAATGATTCTTATCATACATGTGCTTTATATTTAGCTTGGGTGTTAATTAAACAATACGAAAAGCTGTGGCTCACCTTGATTGCAGTTTATGACACCTGGTCAATCTCGTGCTTGCTTCTCCTTAACCGGTGCTTGGAATCTCTGTCCTAAGTCGCAGGACCAATCAACAAACAAAAAGCAGAGATAGATCCAGAAATGTAGGAAGTGGAGAAATATTCTTTATTGAAGTATTCTAGTGCAGAGGGTATAAAATTGGCAGCAAATAGCCGACGCGCTCCGGGCGCAACCTCTCACCCTTGGTCACAGCTCAACATTCATATCCAAATGTCCGGGTTAAGTAAAGAACTACTTGTTACGTCATTCTCAATGTCATATCCTTTAATCCTTTCATACAATACATTTTAAAACATTAATACTTATATAATCAATGTATATCATTTACGATGCCATCACAATAGTAATACTCTTTACTTTTAGAATTATCATGTCTTAATATTACTTATTGGTAAACAGCACTTATTACATATATGCCAGATCATTGCGGAGGTTTAATCCCGTCGGCATTCTGGTCTGCAGCTGCAGAATCCAGTATGCCTCTCGTAAACGCACCTTCCATTGCCAGTCTCCTCCCCTAGCTGGTCGCTCAACTCTTGTTATACCAAAGCAAGATAGACTGTGTATGTTTCCTGCGTGTTCCTCTATGAAATGTTGGGTATTAATTAGTTCTTACATGGAAACTTTCTTTATATTTTTGTTACATATATTTGATTTAATTAAATACATTGTTAAAAAGTGCCAATATGAGCATCACCATGCTAAGCGTTTGTGCCTCAGATCCAAAGGTCTTCATGAAACACTATGCAAACTGATATAAGTTCACGCATCAATTGTCAGTTTTACCAGTCATGCAAAAATAATTAGTTACATTGCTAGTATGGTTGAAAAAAAAACATCTGTCCATCAAGTTCAAACAAGGGTGGGGAAACATGTGGTCAAAGGGAGGTGTACAGGAAATTTTTAAGCTTGGTTTCTGATGAAGACTTGGAACCCATAAGGCAAGAACCAATCTACCCTAAAGGTGTATTTAATTTCTGCTCCCAGAATTGCCATCAGACTCGGTCCAGATGTTTTATACAGCTACATAAGTATTAATATTATTTAGTAGTAAGCAGTTATCTAAGCCTTTCTTGAAAACCTCAACTATCCCTGCTGTGACCAGCTCCTTAGGCAGGCTATTCTACAGATTTACAGTTCTCATGGCGAATACTTTTCTCTTTTGGAAATTTAATCCTTTTTTTTTTCTAGATGAAGGAAATGTCACCTTGTTTTTTGAGGGTTTTTACATGAAATAACTTTTCACCATATTTTTAGTAGAGGCCATTTATATACTTATATAAATCAATTGTGTCTCCCCGGAGCCATCTTCTCTCAAGATAAGTTTAATTCTTTTAACCTCTCATCAGAACTAAGATGCTCCATTCCCCTTATTAGTTTGGGTGCTTCTCTTTTCACTTTGCTCAAGGCAACATAACTTAGTGACAGACATGCTGCTTTCAGTTGTGTGTCTATTATTCTGTGAAATACAGTAGTTTCAGAACATTTACTACTCAAATTTGGCAGCTTGCAGCATGTTCTGCCAGTTTATTCAGAGTTAGTCCTGTCCACCCGTTGCTAGCCCCACCCATCTACCACTTATTGACGAGTTTCCACCCATTCACAGTAAAAGAAAAAAACAGTATTTTATGGGTTGGGCTAGCGATGGGCAGGCGAGTCTCATTCCAGTTAATGAATTAAGTGGACTCCTCTGGCAGAGCAGGCTGCAAGCTGTCAGATTTGAGTAGTACACTGACAAGCAAAAGGGTAACAATGTCTGAACTTTTGACTTTTAGGCTCCATATCTCATCATCTACTACATCTTTGAACGTGAGACTACCATAAATTTATACAGAATAATTTTGGCTATCTCACATATAAATTTGACTTGCAACTATCTAGTAAATGCTTACTTGTGCAGAATCTTGTTATGTAACTGAACTATCACTGTTTTGCTCATAAAAATTTTTATATTTATTATTTTGTTAGTATTTTGTAAATCCCCTTTTGTCTTTCAACAATGCCTGAATCCTTCTGGGCTCAGGATCAGATTCAAGCATGTCTTGACCAAAATCTGATCCCAGGTCACCTCTACATGTTCCCAATATTAGTGCATACTGGTCGACTCACTTGGGTACGAATACAACTTTTTCTTCAGCTCTACCCATACATGTTCCATTGAGTTGAAGTCTGGGGACTGTGGGGGCCAATCGGGCAACTCTACTTCATTGTCATTGAACCATTTCTTTGCCAATCTTGATGTATGCTTCGGGTCATTGTCTTGCTGGAACACTAACATACCTATAGTACTCAAGGTCACAAAGTAACTCATCTTGTAGGATACTTACATATAGTTCAGCATTGAGAACTAAATCGATCCTGGTCAAGTATACAATGCCTTTGGCTATGAAGTAACCCTCATATCATAAGGTTTACTCCAATGAACATGACAGTTCCTTCAATTTCTTGATCCATTTACCCCATTTTTCTTTGAGTCTTCCAGACCCTTTTGTCCCCATCAGAGCCCGTTCTATTGACTATTGTCTCATCGCTCCAAATCACCCATTCCCAGTCTTTTACCATCCACTTTGTATCATTTTTGAAGACTCGAGCCAACGCTTCTTATGGCGATATTGGAGTCGTAGCTTCTTCACCTTTTTTTGGGCCATCACTACAGACTCATGTACTGCATGTTGCACGGTGCTTACATAGTTGTCTGTGATCTCACTATTTTGAAACCTACGAGCCCTTTCCACTGCCATATCTGTCGCATCAGTGCTGATAGACCATGTGATGAGCCGACTTGTTAACTCTGATATTTTGCCTGGATGTTCACCTCTTGGCTTTGAACGGACTTCATTTCATATTCTTCCAGCTGTCATGGCCTCACATGATGCAGTTTGGCAATTTTCTTGGACAAGAAACCGCTATCGACCACATGGATGATGCTGTTTCTCTTTTCTTGGGAAATCTTCTTCATGACTGCTCAGCAAGTGACCAGCCTAATAACACACTGAGCAATTAGAGAATGTGAGAATAGGTTGTAATTTGAAGTATAGAAGAAGAAAAAGATTGTTCCACCACCAGGACCAAAACACTAACAATGTAGTTACATGACAAGAATCTAAATAACTAAGCAAATGCTAAATGGTTGTCAAAATAATTGTGTATAAAATGAAAATGGTATCACTTTCAAAGCTGTAGTGGATGGTGAGATATGAAGCCTGAAAGTTGAAATTTCAAAACATTGTTACCTTTTTGCTTGTCAGTGCAAATGCTGTGAAACAAATGTATTTTATAGAATAAGGGACACAGTTCTGGAAACAGCATGTCTCTCACTAACTTATGCTGTCCTCAGCAAGGGCAGTATAGTCAATGTGACAGGTTCCCCTTTAAAGTTGATTTTATCATGCAAATATTCAGTGAATATTCAATGTGTGTATATTGTCTGCCTGGAAAAGTTACAGTTTAACCAGATCCACCAAAATAGCTAAAGAAAAGTTATCACTAATTAGATTTAATTCCCAAATAGTTCATTGGCTTTACAATTGACTAAAATATGAAGAGATAGATAGACAGAGATATGTATTTCCTCATCCCACCCTTCAAAAACAGAATAAAAAGTAATCAAACCATCATATGTCCCTCATGGTAGTACCAGTTACAAGTTGTCTTACTAAGTACAAGTTACTTCAAAGCTTAGTCAACAAAAACAAAGAAAAGTATTTTTGATTGTGCAAAAGTAGATTTATAAAATCTTTCAATATTTTGGTAAAAAAATTGTGAGTAATAACAATACATCATATATACCACAAATAATGCTGTTAAAACACAGCTCCCCTAAAAAATAAGCCTCATGCTGCTACTTTGAGGAAAAGTCATTTTTTTAAATGCCGAGATTGAAAAAAAAAAATCTCTGTGCCTTCATAGCCAAATCTGGTTGCATCATTAAGGGGCTAAAAGTGTGTGATCTGAAAACTAGTAGCAAGATTCTGTTCTGGATCCTTAGCAAGAGCATTATTTACAGCAGCTGAGGCAGAAAGCAGAACAGGTGGGCAGAGGACTCCCTTTCTCAAAATAGATGTGGATTCCAAAGAACCTGTATCTATCAGACGTATGGCATATGCTGTGGATATATTATATAAATGGCTGAGATGAGAATACCCTGGTAAGAACAGCTGAGGGTTTGAGCTGTCTGATGAGCCTCATTAGGTGCCAAATGACAAGGATTGTTAAGAAATGTGTAATTTACTCATAAGGGCTTGCAGTCTGAGGAACAACAGGTCATGTCAACCTTTTGGAGTCATAATACTGGTATGGACAAGTGTATCAACTGTATTACTTTGAGGTGTTATTTGGTAGGACTTCACACTGATTGCAAGGGAAGCTAAATTCTATAGCTATTGGCCACTTAGATTTTTCTGTTGTATAGTTTATGTGATGTTCTTGCATGAGAAGCAAAATACAGCTGCTTGATACCAGTTTAAACAAACTTCATTTTGTTAGATTTGTATTAGTTGTGGGCTCTCTAAGCTGCAGTCTGATTTGCATTGAGTATAACAAGGTGTGTGGTTTAAGGAAGATCTTGACATTCACCCTTTAACCCCTATACGGGGACTTGAACTTCTTTGAAGGAAACTCCAAGGTTAGAACTTCAGGATTAATCTCAGATTGGCAGCGGAAATGCAGCAGTAACATAGTACATGAACAGAGGCTGGAGAATGGATGCAAGGTTGAATGTGGACACAGGCTGGAGCATCAGCTGGATTATGGACATCACTTGAAGCATAGACATAGGCTGGTGTGTTGTATCTAAAGGTCATGGCAGGTGTATATTCAGGAACATTGGTAAGATTAGGACCAGGAAGTACTAAAAATTCAAGTTGAAATATCCAAGGAGACAAACAAGGAGTGAAGTCAGGAACAGAGGCAGGGTCAGGAACAGATACTGAAAAAAAGGCAATACCTTATCACAAGGAAATCAGAGAGAGAAATGTAAGTTTTTAATAGTTGTCCAGACAAGCTCATCCAGAGTAGCCACGAAGCTCAGATCCAGAATTAACTAACCACTGTTCTGCTGATCATCAAAAAAAGGTACAGCTATACACAGGGGCCTAGAGAAGGTAGGTAACAGTACCCCTCCTCTTAGAGCCCTCTCCTTGAAGGAATCTAGTGAGGCTTGAGGGGGACTATGAGTGGTATCTCTTGATAGGTGATGGAGCATTCATCCAAGACATTTCTTTCAGGTCATGTCCTATTCAATCAATCAGATAAAGAAGTCTCCCATGAACCTTGTTATTCAGAATCTGCTTTCCCTCGAAGACGGAAGAAGATTCAAAAAACCGGAACAGATCTTAGCGAAAAATGTATTAAGAACTAAACAGTGCAGAAGAGTGATATGGAAAGAACTGGGAAATAAAAAAAAAGATGAAAATTTTAGATTGACTGTGACCAAGTTGAATAGCCGATAATATGTAGAGCAAACTAATAAGAAACTCTTAAATGTATGTTTTTGGTAGGTAACCAGACTTGAAATAAACACCCAAAGAAATCCTTAAACCTGGATATTTATCAGCATTCCTTTTAGTCTTAGCAAAAGTACATTTCCAAATTTTCAGGAACCTCAGTCCAGATGTTCCTCATTTTTAAATGTTACAGTCATAAACTTAAATGTATTTTACTGATATTTTATCTGATAGAGCAGCACAAAGTAGCAAGTATTTGTGAAGTGGAAAGAAAATGATAGGTATTTTTCCAAAATTTTACAAATTGAAAAATTGAGTGTGACATGCATATGTATTTGGCCCCAGTGCTTCAATACTTTGTATGACCACCTTAATCTGTATTTGTAAAGGGTTCATTTTATTGTGTTAGGGTGTACCCACCCGGGGGTTTGCCATTGGAAGCCAGGGAGGGGGTTTGGCTGTTTGGGGGGAAAAACTTTAAAATGGGTTTAGCTTGTAGGCAGACATTTTGGGTTTGTGAAGAGACAGCGGAAAGCGGGGCTGGGGGAAAAGAAGCGGGGCCAGCGGTGCGAAGGGGGAAAAAAGCTAAAAGGTTTAGGGAAAAGAGAAAAAAAATGCCCAGTTTTTGGGGGCCCCCGCATGTAAGCGAGGAGAGAGAGGGGAAAAAATAAAGGGAGGGGGAGGATTGAAAGCGCCATGAGGGGTGGCAGATTTCTGTGGCTGCGTTCCTGATGCCCCAGTGCCCCGAGGTTTATGAAAATTTAGTTTTTTGTTAAGCAAAAAAAAAAAACCCGGAGACCAGGGAAAGGCCTTAAGCTATGTTAAAAAAAAAAACCTAACCCTGCAATTTTAAACTTTCCCAAGCCCTTTAAACCCCTCAGCTGCCCTGGTGCTGTTTCTTGGTTTTTAGGGTTTGGTGTTTGTTCAGAAATTATTTAAAACAAATCTCTGAGATCTGTATTTAAGGGTATCAAAGTACAAGGGGATGAATAAATATGCATGCCATGCTTTTAAGTTTTTTAATTTGCAAAAATTTGGAAAACATGTATCACTTTCTTTATGGGTTTCCCCAAATTTCTCTTAATTTTGTGGAAACTTTTATGAAATTTAAAAAAATTTTAAAAGTGGTTTTTTTTTTCCATTTCTGTTTTACTGAGCCCCAAATAGGGGTTTTATCCACTCTGGAATCTTCTCTGGAGTGAGTTTTTGGGGGGGGTGGGCGTCCCCCCCGTCAAAACAGGGGAAACAAGATATAACGAAACCCGAGAAAATTTGGGGTGCACTTAGGCAAAATAAAAAAATTTTTCTTAAACTCATGACCAAGGTAAAATCAAAAGACTAATGTATTTGGAAAAAGTCTTCACTACATGTTGAAAGCTGATCTTTGTAGTGAGAAAACCCCTCTAAGTTTGTGGCTGTAACATTTAAAAATGAGGAACAGTTCAAAGGGGAAGGAATACTTTTGCAGCACACTGTAGACAGGAACAGGAATATTCCGGTTTTATCCATATTCAGTTTTGAAATGTGACTTCCTAGGGAGTTTGGAGATATGGTTGCTATGAATTTTGGCAGGCAACAATCAGAATGGGTGGCATATTAGCTTTAACTCCTTAAGCCCAAGGCCTGAAAAGGCATCAATGACCAGCTAAATTTTGTAGTTTTTGCCTCCTTGTATTTCAGCAGTCGTAGCTTTTTATATTTTAAGTGACACAGTTGTATGAGGACTTGTTTTATGCAGAAGTTGTATTTTTTTATTAAATATTTATTAAACATTTAATTTTTTTAATTGTTTTACACTTTGATAAACAGTGATCCCTTAATGGGATTTACACATTACCCTTAGTAATGTATTAGCATATTAATGTGTGCTAATACATTACCTTCTGTTATGTGTGCCCTCACTACAGGCTTGTTATACAGACAGCCCTGGGGCTATTCTAGGTCTCTAGGGCTGACTGTACAGATATTCCCTGGGCTACTTCAGGTCACCGAGGGTCCCGATCACCCGATGAAGCAATGGAACGCCCTTTGATTACGCTGCGTTAACAGACTGCAGTAATCAAAGGGTTAAGCACCGGGGATCGGAGGATGCCTCCACTTCCCGGGACTTACAGAGACTGCTCTAGGAACCGAACTGTTAACTACAACTCTGTTCGTAGCGCAGCTGGGAGCCGCAAAACTCCACGACGAGCGGAGAAAAGCCCTCCCCCTTCACATTGGGGGTTTCCAGATTCCCCTCCCGAAAACCCCGGCAGAAGATTGTGGCAACACAATGATCTTGGGGGGGCCCGCGGGTGGGAAAAACCGTGCAGTGGGGGATGCTGCCCGGGGTTTTCCAAAAAGGGCCCCTTGTGCTAAAATTTTTGGCCCGGTTTTTTAGGCGGTTGCAAAACCGCAAACCACCCTAAAAACGGTCCGAAAACCCGTGCCTGGGGGAAAGCCCCAAAAATTCAGGACATCGCACAAACCCCGAATCATTTCAACATTTTTAAGCGTCTTTCGTATGTCCCCTGCTCGGTATTGTATAGCAAAAACTTTACGACACTCGGGTCCCCAGACACATTGCATGTTTGTCTACACATACTGTGCCTGTCCCCCCGCCATGAAAGGCGGAGGGGGGGAAAACACAGTTGTATTTACCTGCGATGTGTCTGGGGGGACGGACTTTACAGTTTGTTTTTTTACTTGCGAGTCCCTGGAGCTTTTATGTTTAAACAGCAGACAGGGGGCATAGGAAAATTACAGCCCCCCTGCTCCGCTTTTTAGCATACAAAACTAAAGACTTATCGGCTCCAACCCATGCCAAGATAGCCCTCTCCCCTTCTCCTGAATCTTTGGGGGAGGGCAAGCAAGATTGGGCCAAAACTGCAGCAAAGGCGGCTATCCAGCGTGAGCAGTCGACAGAAAATTAGGCAGGCCAACAGGGTTAAACCCTGCAGCAGAACCCCGTTCCCCTGCTGTAAGAAGTGGAGGAGAGCTTCTGTTTTGCAGTTGCTGCTGCCCGCTTTCAATTTTCTAAGGAAAGGCCAATAATGTTTTTTACTTCTTGTTTCTCCACTGTAGTTAGTGGATGGGTAAAAATTTGAGCAGGAGGAGGGGGCAGTAAACTTTTCTTTTGTTTTCCTGGCCCATGACCCCAACAATTGTAAGTTTCAAAAATGAATAAATTGAAAAAATAAGGAAAAAAATTTAGCATGGAGGCAAGCACAAGTGAGGCCGGGGTATCACGTAGGGCTAGGGGTGGAAGAGGGGGGAGAAGAGGCAGACAAGGAGCCACCCTGAATTCAAAACCCCTTTGGTGCCAGACACACTGGGTAGGCTGAAAAACTATAGTGAGACCCCCCCTTTTTAAACATGTAGGGACTGGAATTGAAGAGTTTTTCCAAATATCTGCCTTTTTTTTGGGATTTTTTTGGGGAGTATGATAGTTTTATCACTCTGAGGCACACTGGTTTCTCTAGGTTACCACCTCTTCCCCTTCTCTCTTGCTCTGTTTTCTGATAGGGGGTTGAAGACAGATCGGGCGCCATCAGTTTAGAACGAGTTTTTCTAAAAACAAGTATTATCTCCTTTTGTTTTTTTCCCTTTGAGTCTGTTGCTCTCTCTGATAAAAAAAAAATTTCCCCTGCTCTCACTCAGTTTTTTTTAAAAGAGCTATAAATGAAGCTGACTGCTAATCATGCAATGAAGAAGCCACAGCCTGACCAGGAATATTCCTAGAAAACTTTTTTTGGAAGTTTGGTAATATTTTTTATTTTGGCAGTCCTATGTGGTTAAAAATGACATTTAAATTGTTGTCCTTTTTTTTTGTTAGCTGTGTGAGAACTTTTTTTGGCAGGGCAGAATAATCCTAATTTACTTAATTGCACTTATTATGTAGCCCATAAAATATAGCAGGTAATGACATGATGATTGCTCTATTGTTCTCTAAACAGGGATAGATAGGATTATACTAGACCTTGAGCAGTTTATGAAAGGAAAATACTGTAGGTGAATCTTTTTCTGCCCTGAGGATGGGGAGTCACACTTATCAGATAATTGCTGATAATATTTACACTTCTTAAACCATAGCCCACGAGAAAAAAAGATCATCAAGCAATTCCCACGCTTGCTATCAGGCTCAAAAGGGAATCAGAGAGAGTAATGTGTGTAGGTGAACTTTAAAAAATGATATAAAAAAAACAACCACCCAGTTAAAAAAAGGTGATATCGTTATTGTTAGTGCATTCTGCACAGGTGATATCATTATGGTCAGTGATTTGTACATGTTATATTTTTGTCGCTTTTGCACAGGTTGTATCATTTTTGTCGTCATTTGACAGGGGGATTCTTATTGCGTGCATTCTGCAAAGGTGATATCATTATTGTCAGTGATTTGCACCAGGTGAAAATTTCAAATTTATTGCAGTGCATTTTGCACGGTGATTAAATTTTTGCGTCATTCTGACAGGGGATATCTTTAATGTCGTCAAATTTGACGGATATCTTTTTGCAGGCGTTTGCACAGGTATATATATTGTCAGTAAATTTTGCCCGGTGATAAAACATTATTGTCAAACTTTTTCCAAAGGGGTTCATTATTGTCGGTGATTCTGCACAGGTGGTATCATTATGTCAGGCTTTCTGACAGGGATATCCCCTTAATTGTCGTGATTTGCAAGGTGAATTTATTATTTCAGTCCCCTAAAATGTGATTCATTTTTCCCCGTGCATTCCCCCAAAAGGGTTATCATTATTGTTCAGTACATTTTGAAGGTATATCAAATTTTTGGCAGTGCTTTCTGCCGGTGATATTTTTTATTTCAGTACATTTTTAACAGGTATACATTTTTGTCAGTGCATTTGAACAGGTGATATCATTATTGTCAGTATTCTGACAGGTGAATATTATTGTCGTGCATTTGCACAGGGGATATCATTTTGCCCAAAGGG
>JAODAL010067814.1:0-17112 GCA_025379985.1 Phyllomedusa bahiana
TAAGTTTTTAACCTTAATTACCCTGATTGGAAATTTCGATACCAAAAAACCTTGCCGATTTCAACTTTGTCGATAAAAATCGCTCAACACTAATCACTACTTGAACACCAGCGAGGGGGACAACCAAATTTTGGCAGTGCTTGCAGGGTAGTGGCAGAAGTGAGTACAGTTTAATTTTGTATTATTTTTTTTTTTAATATATGTATATATAAATGCACTTTCAAACAGCAGGGGGTTTTCAAAGAATCTCAAGCTAATATTTTTATTCTCTTAATGCAATATTTTGCTAACTAAATACAGATGTATTACTTCTTTCACCCCAGTGATTAGCTCTTACTTGCAATTTGGGTGCCAGATCACCACAACTATTATAAAAAGAATAAAGAATGTGCTATTAATGCATTTACTATAAAGGATTTATAATATTTTTTATTATCTTGATGGAAATGTGCATGCATTATTCATGACAATTTGAATTCTTTGTGCTTTATGTGGTTTTGTGATTGAGGATGAAGTCTACCCCGTTGCTAGATAATTGCAGGGCATATCAAGAATCTTTACAACTTTCTTGTAAGAACATCCCTTCCACAGTCTTGCCTTTAAATGTGACATATTTAGTTCAGCTATTAGACCAAAGGTCTTTAAGAATCTTAAACAGTTATTCAAAAGAAACTTTAAACAGTGGAAATCTGCCAGCTGTGTCTTAAATATTCAGATTTTGGCTTAGACTTATGCTGCCGCTGGTAAGGAATGAGAATAATGCTGCCTTTGTATTTTCCAATGTTTAAGGTGTTTAATAGAAGAAAAAAAACTCATCAGAAAACACTGTAGCAATCAGTTCAGATGTCAGCAAACTCATTGATTATGATACGCTTATTAACATCTGCCCTACACTATTGAAAATGCTGAAGAAGAGGATCTCCAGCAATTAATTTTCATGCATGGCTCATCTCGATGCAAATTTTTATACCTACAATATTTTCAAAAGTTTTGTGTTGTTTGAATTCAGATATAATATAGTATATTGTAAGGTTCCTTTTGCTTAACCTTACTATGCCTCTACTTCTATCTCTGCCAGTCATAATAAAGTTACTTTTTATTGTTGCATTCCATTAACTGCTAATGCATGGCATAAAAGAGAGTGTAAATGACTCATTTTATCTAAGACTTATATATCGAATATTTTATTGTTTAAATATTTTGTCATACTGTATTTAGAGTGTAATTTCCTACACCTTAAGTATACAGCCAGTTTTGGCCTTCAAACAACAGCCCCATTTCTCAAATTTGACATTTGTCACTTTATGGAATATTTATATCTATCCGAGTTATTTTGATTTTTTTTTTTTCATAACACAGCATACTTCATTTTGGTAGTAAATTTTGATTGATACGTTTTGAGTTTTTCTATAAAACAAAACATAAATTTGAAGAAAATGTAGAAAAATGGGCAGTTTTTAAATTTTTAATCCCCTACTTATAAGAAGGATATTGTACCATAAAAATCAGTATATAAATAAGATATACTGTATGTAGAGATAGTCGAATTTCTCAAAAATTCGATTCGGTGACTTCGCCGAATTTTCCAACAAAATTTGTTTCGGTCCGAATTACTTCGGGACGAATCGCGTTAAAAAACAGCTATTTCAAGGCTGTACAGAGCCTGTAGGGTGCTGTAGAATGTTGTGCCATGCTTAAATATGCAGAGGGAGCTTGGTTTGGTCTTCATACAATGTTGTGTTTTAGTATGACACGCATGTGACTGCCGCCGCTCTTAGAATCGCTACACGATAAAATTCCCTGGGCACATAAGAGGGCAAAACTGACCAAAAAACTGAAGCGGGAATGTAGCCTGATAAAGTCATGGCAGCGACAGCTGTAAAAAAAAAAAAAGGTGAGGGCTCAGGTGGCAACATCATAGACAAAGTACAGCAGCATATACCGATAGTGAGAGAAAGGGAGTGCATGCCAACAGTGGCCTGGATCAAGGCCAAATCCAATAGAAAAAATATATATGAAGGCAGCACTTCAAAAAAGCAAAAAACTTTTATTGACCCAACGACAGCAACGTTTCGGCTCTAAACAGAGCCTTTCTCAAGCCTAACAAACAGTGACATCTAGTGATAAATATAGTGGAACATTACAGTGCAATAATCATCAATCATCAGGGTACATTATTACAAAATTTGAGTAATCTTAATATCTGTGACAATACAATGTGAAGCTTATATCATATAATACATTTACAAACACAAATCACAAGTGTATAGGAAAGACACAAAGTGCACAAAGTGCGTGCATTGTTAATTACTTGTGTACAGTGTTAATCAAAACAGATGCTATCACTTACACAAACACTGGTATGAAAGCCAAACCGCGCGAAGCCCCGGCGTCTCCCGGACTGCACTGCGCATGTACGCCCAACTAGCCGTACCTGGGCACAGCAGCGCATGCGCGAAGTTCCGAGTCCCGCAGAATGAACTGCGCAGACTCAAGAACTCACGATCAAAAGAACATACTGCGCAGCCGTAAGAGTGAATTACAATAGCACGGGCTATGTCACCAGCACAGGCGTATATCTTGAGATACACAGTATGACACAGGGACAACATCCTTAAAATGATAAGTGCACTGACATCAGCCCCGCTTTTAATGAGTCCAAAATAGTATCAGACTCCGCTCACATATTGAACAATATTAGGTCATATAGGAGTTATTAAAAACCCCAAAAAATATTAAAGGACCACCTCCATAGGAACCCCCACAGGTCAGCATAATAAATGCCAACTCCGCACAATTCCCAAAGGGGCAAAAAAACTGATCCCCAGAAAAAAATTTCCCGGAAAACAGTCAGAACCTCCCAAAGGGTCCCTATTAACCATTTTGGGGGCGCAATTTCAAATAATGACAGCGCTATATCCTCCCTAGACCATTCAAAGAGCCAGTCTAAAAAACAGAGAAAAGGACTACAGTAATAATAAACCAGGATGCTAGAGAAGGAAATAAGACAGGCAGGCAGTCCAGGAGACCCGAAAAAGCTAGTTATAGTTCGGCTTTCCATCCAGTGGTGTTCAATTTTTAAAAAAGTTATTCAAATCTAAAACAAAAAGAAAGAAAGAATATTAAATAAAGTAATAAAAAGCAAAATCAATGTATAACAAATATACTCGCACTGTTTGTGCATAACTACTATGAGAAAGATATGAGCCGGAATCCACACTCTAAATGCAGTACAATGTCACATATAACCCAGAGGTATTTATCTACACATTTGTGGAAAGATTTTAAATTCAATATTTAGACCCTGGGGCTCAGAGACTCCAATTTAGGGGACCCACTCCAATTCCCTAGTTTCAAAAGCATTCACTCGGTCACCACCACGTTTATTAAGAGGGACTTGATCTCCCATCATAAAACGTAGATCCTCCCCCTTATGTTGGAAATTTCTAGAAATTTGCTTAGGAACAGGTAAATCAATTTTTTAGTACGTTTTGTCGATTTAGGGTTTATTTATACGTAGCCTACATTCCTGTGAGGTTTCCCCACATATAAAAGTCCACAGGGACACACTATTAATAGATAAGAACCGGCTACGACAGTCAGAAAATTTTTTATTTTTATTCTTTCTTGGTTTGAGGATGTAAAAAACCTATCACCTTTAATAAGATTCCTACAGCAATGGCAACTGAGACAGGGAAAACAACCCTAATTTTTGGGAAATAATGTTCTTTGAGTCCCAATGCGATCCCTTGTTCACATCAGCTTTAACCAAAATACCCTTGAAATTTTTATTGCGTCTAACGCCATTTTGGAAAAAAATGAACTCAGGGATCCCTGGAAAATTATCCCTCAAAAGGTGCCACTCTCTTTTAAATTTCTTAATTTTTTTAAAAATTTAGGGGAGAACTTTAGACACAAAGGTAACCCGGGAAATCCTTTTGGACCAGATACTTTGGAACTTAATAAGGACGATCAAACCATCTTATCAACTCTTGCGTCTTTGTGAAGAAATAACCCTATCAGGATACCCACGCTTCTTGAATTTATGGGACATTCATTCAGACGATTATCAAGGGTCACAGAATCTCAACAATTCTTTTAAAACGTATAAATTGACTAAAAAGGCAAGGATTCAAACATCTGAGAGGATGAAAACTCCCAAACCATAACAAATTGTTTCTGTCTGTCTCTTTAACAAAAAGATCAGTGACTAACTTTTTCCCCTTTCTTCCAAAAACCAGTATCCAAAAAAATTTTTACATTAGTTACAGAAGACACCCTTGTGAAATTTAATATCGGGATCCATGGTATTCAAGAACATAAAAAAAGTTTGTAGTTGTTCAGGGGACCCTCGCCAGATAACAAAGATGTCATCTATGTATCGCCACCCTCGCACCACATATTCATGATGGTGGGACACATAGACGATCTCCTCCTCCAACATAGCCATAAACATGTTGGCATAAGTTGGCGCCACATTTGATCCCATCGCTGTCCCTCTCACTTGTACATAGTACTTATCCTGAAAAGAGAAATAGTTCTCTCTCAAAATAAATCCCAACAGGTTAAGCAAAAACCCAATCAGTTCACTTGACTTATCTGAAGTATCCAGGAATTTTTTTAACTGTGTCTATGCCTCTCTGATGGTTAATAGAGGTATACAAAAATTAAACGACATCAAAGGACACCAGGATGTCTGTTTTCAAGAACATGTACTTCATGTATTTTATTCAAAAAATCCGTCGTGTCCCTGATATATGACATTGACTGGACAGCATAATCCCTTAAAATTTTATCAAGAAATATAGCAATAGGACAAAAGATAGATCCCCGCCCAGACACAAAAGGGGTCCTGGCGGGGTTTAAAAAGGGACTTATGGATTTTAGGTAAACAATAAAGTAAATGAATTATTTGTTATTTTTAAAACAAAAATTACTTAAGGTCTTATCATGTTTTTTAGTTAAAAGGGGCTTCATCCACTTTTTCTTTCTTAACAAAAAATTGGGAGGAGTGGGGTCAGGGGAAAAAGGACTGTATTTCATCTGTTCATTAACTGTGAAAGACTTAAATGTATATTTAGGGGTGCCCATGCTTATCAGATATAGAAATGGTGGTTGAAACCTGGGACAGCACGCATGCGCATTTTCCCGGGCCCCCGCAGAAGAACTGCGAGATCAAGAACTCCGATCAAAAAAAAATACGGGACAGCCGTGAGAGTGAATTACAATGACGGGCTAGTCACCAGCACAGGCGATATCTTAAACCCCCCTTGTTTTGCTTTTGAATCAACTATTAAACAGGGTATTCAAAAGTTAAAAAAAATTTTATGTGATCATTTAAAGTTTTTTAAAAGTAAGCAGAGGGGAGGCTATGATATGTTATCTTTGAAAAAGGAACTTATTTTTAAACCCCAGCAGACAAGGGGGGTGCTTTGGTCATTGGGGACACCCAAAATATATCATGAAGTCTTGGACAGTTAAGGGATACAGATGTATATACGTCCTTTCCTCTGACCCTACTCCTCAATTGCTTTTTAAAGATCAAAAAAAAGTGGATAAACCCTTTTATAGTAAATCTTGTAGGACCTTAAGGGAAATTTTTTGGGTTTGAAAAACCCACCTTTTTAACCCTTTACTGTTTTGTTTTATAAAACTAAGTCCTTGTTAACCCGCCAGGACCCCTATTGTGTCGGGCGGGGATCTTCTTTTGCCTATTGCTAATTTTTATAAAATTTTAAGGGGATTTTTCGTCCATCAAGGTTAATCGGGACACGACGGATTTTTTTGAATAAAATCATGAATACATGTTCTTGAAACAGACATCCTGGTGCCCTTTGATGTCTTTAAATTTGTTTTTCCCATTAACATGGGGAAGGCTAGAACATTTAAAAAATTCCGGGGATATTCAGAAAAGTCAAGTGAACTGAGGGGGTTTTTGTTTAACTTTGGGATTTATTTTGAGAGAGAAAATTTCCTTTCAGGTAAGTACTATGTAAAAGGGGGGACAGCGATGGGATCAAATGGGCCCCTATTATCCAATATTTTTGGCATGCTGGGGAAGGGCTCGTCTATTGTCCCCATCATAAATATGTGGTGCATGGTGGCATACATAGATGACACTTTGTTATCTGGCGGGGGCCCCCTGAACAATTTCAAACTTTTTTTATGTTTTTTGAATACCTGGATCCGAAAAAAATTTTCACAATGGGGGGTCTTCTTAACTAATTACAATTTTTGGATATAGGGTTTTGGAAAAAAAGGGGAAAAGTTGTCACTGATTTTTTTGTTAAAGGAAAGAAGAAACAATTTGTTTTGGTTTGGGAGTTTTCACCCTCGTCAGATGATTGAATCCTGGTTTTAGTAAATTTTTTTCGTTTAAAAGAATTGTTGATGTTCGGACCCTTGATAATCGTCTGAATGGATGCCCCATAATTCAAAAGGGGGGTTTACCCGATAGGGTTATTTCTTCACAAAACGCAGTTGATAAGATGGTTAGTCGCCTTTTAAGTTCCAAGTATTGGCCCAAGGTTTTCCGGATTACCTTTGGCTACGTTCTCCCAAATTTCTAATAAAATTAAGAAGATTATTAAGAGAGGGGCCCCCTTTGAGGGAAAATTTTCCAGGGACCCCTGAGTTTCATTTTTTCCCAAGAATGGCGTTTAGACGCAAAAAAAATTTAAAGGATATTTTGGTTAAGCGATGTGACAAGGGATGCATTGGGATTTAAAAAAAACATTATTTCCAAAAAAATTGGTTTTTTTTCCCCTGTTCATTTGCCATTGCTGTAGGAATCTTATTAAAGGGATAGGTTTTACATCCTCAAACCAAGAAAGAAATAAAAAAAAAATTTTCTGACTTTCGTCCCGGGTTTTCTTTATCTATGTAAATAGTTTCCCTGTGGACTTTATATGGGGGTAAAACCCCAAAGGAAAGTAGGCTACGTTAAATAAAATAATCGACAATACTATAAAAATTGATTTCCTTTTCCTAAGCCTTTCTGTTCCCAACATAAGGTGGAGGATCTACTTTTTTATGATGGTAGATAAAGTCCCTCTTAAAAACGGGTGGTGACCGAGTGATGCTTTTGAAACGTAGGGAATTGGGTGGATCCATAAATTGGAGTTCTGACCCAGGGGTCTAAATATTGAATTTAAAATCTTTCCCAAATTTTTAGAAAATACCTCTGGGTTAATGTGACATTGACTGCATTTAGAGTGGGATTCGGCTCAATTTTCTCGTAGAAATTATGCACAAAAAAGGCAGTATATTTGTATACTTTGATTTTGCTTTTTTTAATTTCTTTATAATTTTGTCTTTTTTTCTTTTTTTTTTTGATTTGAATAACTTTTGAAAAATTTTAACACCCCTGGATGGATTTTCCGAACTATAACTGCTTTTTTTGGGTCTCCGGATGCTGCCCCGTCTTTTTCCTTTTTTAGCTTGGTTTTTATTACTGTAGTCCTTTTCCTTTTTTTTAGACGGCTCTTTGAAAGGTTGGGGGAGGATATAGCGCTGCATTATTTGAAATTGCCCCCAATTTGGGTTTAAAAGGGACCCTTTGGGGGTTTGACTGTTCCGGGAATTTTTTTCTGGGGGGGCGTTCTTTGCCCCTTTGGGATGTGGGAGTTTTGGCATTTATTATGGACCTGTGCGTTCCCATGGAGGTGGTCCTTAAATTATTTGGGGTTTTTAATAACCTTGGGGATGACCTAAAATTTTTCAATATGTGAGCGGAGTCTGATACTATTTTGGACTTATTAAATGTGGGGCTGTTCAGTGCCTTTCTTTTTAAAGGGTGTTGTCCCTGTGGATCCTGTGTTTCAAGATATAGCCTGTGTGGGGCAACCCGTGCATTGTAATTCATCTTAGGTCGCATATGTTCTTTTTATCGTGAGTTCTTTAGTCTGCGCATTCATTTGGGGGGACTCGGAACTTCGCGCATGCGTTTGTGTGCCCAGGTGGGGCTAGGGGGGCAAAACATGCGCAGTGCACCCGGGGAGACGCGGGGCTTCGCGCGGTTTGGCTTTCTCCCCAGTGTTTGTGAAAGTGATAGCATCTTTTTTGTTTAACACGACAAAAGAAATTAAACAATCACCCTTTTGGTGCCTTTGTGTTTTTTCTATACACTTGTATTTTGTTTGTAAATGTATTATATGATAAAAGTTTCACTTTGTATTGTAACAGTTTTAAATTTACTCAAATTTTGTATAATGAACTGATGTTTGATGATTATTCATAAATTTTCCCACTATTTTTATCACTAGATGTACTGTTTGTTAGGCTTGAAAAAGGCTTGTTTGGCCGAAACTTTGCGTTTTGGGGGTCAATAAAAGTTTTTTGCTTTTTGAAGTGCTGCTTCATATATTTTTTTTCTTCAGGTGGAACTCATGACAGGTTGGGGGTGACGGGGCAGCCACGCAGCTAAGGTAGACAGTGGGATAATAAATACTGGAGTGGCAAAAAAAAGGTAGGCCACGAGGGCACAAAGACACATTTTAGGGGCACGGGAGCAGCCCAGCAGCAGCATGGTCGGGCGGGGCACAATGGCTTTGGAGGTGGGGAAAACAGGAGTAGGGGACGAGGGCACAATGACCAGTGTGTAGGTCACGGCGCAGCCCCAGCGCAGCTGGGGGTCGACAGTCCCCAATGACATTCTGGAGGGGAAAAAACAGGAGTAGGCACAGAGTGGCCAATGACAAGTGTTTTTGGTCACGGCAGCAGCCACAGCAGCAGCATGAGGTCAACAGTGGCACAAAACAGAGTGGTAGGCACAGCAGCAGCCACGCAGAGCAGAGGGCCCAAAAGTGGCAAATTTAATTCTGGGTGGCAAAAACGGAGTAGGCCCCGAGTGGCACAATGACGAGTGTGGAGGTCCCAAGGGGCAAAAACAGCAGCACGACGTCGGGCGTGGCACAAAGACAAATTCTGGAGGTGGGAAGAACAGGGTAGGTCACGGGGTGGGCCCAAAAGACAGAGTGTGGGGTCCGGCGGGGCAACAGCAGCAGCATGAGGTCAGACAGTGGACAATGACAAATTTTTGGGAGGGGGCAAGAACAGGAAAAGGCCACGGGGGCACAATGACCAGTGGGAGGTCATGGCAGGAGCAACAGCAGCATCAGAGACAGGCAGTGGCACAATGGGCAAAATTTTGGAGGTGGGGAAGAACAGGGAAGGTCACGGTGGCCAAATGACAAGTGTGGAAATCACGGGAGGAGCAACGCACAGCAGAGGTCAACAGTGGGACAATACAAAATTTTGGAGGTGGCAAGAACAGGAATAGGGCCCCAAGGGGGCACAATGACAAGTGTGGAGGTCCGGCAGGAGCAACAGAGCGCTGAGGTCAGACGTCACGATGAAGAGTGTGTAGGTTCCGGCAGAGCCACAACAGGCATGAGGTAAAAAACAGGGGCACAATGACAGAGTGTGTAGGTCAGTCACAGCCACGCAGCAGATGAGGTCGACAGTGGCAAAATGAGTTTTGGAGGGGCAAAAACAGGAGTACCACAGAGGGAACAATGACGAGTGTGGGGTAACGGCGGGAGCAAAAGCATGAGGTCAGGGGTGGCACAATGAAAAAGTGTGGAGGTCACGCAGGCCAGCAGCAGAAGATTCAGAGAGTGCACAATGCAGGGTGTGGAGGTGACCGGCAGAAACAAAGCGCGCACATGAGTCAGAGAGTGGCACAATGACAATGTGGGGTGGGGGGAATACCAGCCCCCGGGTAAAGAGGGTGGTAGCAGAGGGGGAAAAACTGTCAGCAGATTGTGGCATCGGGGGGGGCCGGCATCAGAATAGTGGTGGGCGGTATTTTTGAACCGCTCATTTTCAAAGTTTGGGTGAGGCGTCAGGGCTGGAAATTGATGCCAAGGCTTTGGGTGTGGGGAAATCCTGGGCCTCACGCCCGATTCATCTTGACAAAGGTCAGTCGTCACTTTTCCCTTAAAAGGGGTTCTCCTTGGGGTAACGATGGCCCCGCCGCACTGAAAACCCCCCCTGATTCCACACTACTGGCCGGCAGGACAGCTTCTCGCTTCTCTCACTCAGAACTCGCAAGTTTTTGGCCACACAGTTTGGCTGCCCAGTATTCCACGGATCTCTAACTGGGTGGCAGAGTGCTGTCCAATAGGCCACAACCTGTTAGGTTCAGGGACTGCTCTGCTCCAGGTCCCTCGCTGCAGCGGCGACTGCCTCTCATCACTAAGGCGGAGCAAAGGCAGCGCTCCTCAGTGACTCCCAGACTTAGTTTTCTGCTGATGGCGTTGGACTGCTCCTACCCCGCCCACCTGTCCCCCAGCAGCCGCGGCAGTAGTACGTGAGCGTCTGAACGAACCCCTCCGTCAGAACTGTCAGAGGAGGGAACGATGCCCCACATAAGACAGTGGGTCTTGTACTACGGCGGATTACCCTATAGTAATTAGTTTGTCCTCCTCTCAGCAGCTGGGAAAAAGGCTCCCATTTTTGTACCCGGTAACGAGGTCCCCAATAGGGTGGAGAGCCAGAAGGCGTCCCTCTGTCGGATGGTACTATTCGGCTGTCACTATCAGGCAAAATCACATGCTGCGGGCCATCTGCACAGTGATTCCGAGGGGCTCCCTGCCTCCATCTCCACTGTATTACTGTCACGGAGCTTGCGAGACATCCTGACTCGTCTTCCCTCATCTCTCCATCTACCTCCTCCAGCTGCTCCGTGCCCCCCTCTCATGTCACCTGGTCGAAAATCCACTCATTTCACTCAGACATGCTTCTGCTTCAATTCCTCCTTCCTCCATTTCCAATCCCCACCGGACTCATGTGGCCGCAGAGATGTAGTCCGCCATGTCTCAGTCCCTCCCAGACAGATTTTTCTGCATCTGTTCCAGGACATGAATGCAGTGGCGAATGACGTTATTCATACCCGTAGTCAATGGCGACTGAACAAAACGTCGGCTCCTCGTGATGCCTCAGCAAACGCAGGTGTCACGCCATGAGCTGCCACTGGCTGACATCAAGTTACAGAGGAAAGTCCCGTCCCGCCTGGATCATCAGAAAATCGTTTAATGGCCTTCATCTGTTCATACAGTTGGTCCAACAAGTGCAGGCTGAATTCCACCTGGGTGAAAACATCGCATAATCAGAGTTGTTTGGGGGAGCCGTTCTGCCACTGCAACTTGAGAGGGTGTTCCTGGCTTTTGTTAGAATGGATGAAGTGCATGCCACATATTTCCTGGCCAATTTCAGAATCTTCTGAAGATCGTGGAAGACTTTCAGAACCTTTTCACAACCAGCGATTGAACACGTGCGCCAATGCAGGGCGCAAGGAAAAAAAAACCCATCCCTCCCGTGCAGCGCGACACCGTGTTTTCCCACCCATTGTCCGGCACCATGGTTCCGATATGCAGTTGACCGCGGAGAAAGCCACACAATCGATTTCTTGCGCATGACGCGAGCAAGTTCCTCACCTGAGTGTGACTTCGTTTCGCCGAGGCAAAGCCAGGTGTAGAACTGCGCGACACCTGCTGTGCCATACACAATTGGTAGGATGGAGCATTACTTGTGGCTCAGATGATGGTGGTGGTGGATGGAGAGAGAGCGGACATTGGCGCAGGAGCCTCTTTTGAGAACCGCGTGGAGAAAAGTGTCGTCTCCTGTGCCAGTTGTTGGTGTGCCTGGGCAGAAGCACATATCACCCAATGGCCATAAAGGACATGCGGAGACTGGCCCTGACCATATTTAACAGCTCCAGACGTCCGCACGCTGCAGTGCACTTTTGGAACAAACCGATAAGCTCAAGGACTGCCCACTTCTTTCCTACTTATTTATAAGTGCGGTACTGGCCTTTTTGGAAAAGCAATTACGGATTGGTACTCTCCATCTCGGATCTGGCACAAGCCATTAAGTTCTCTGAACGGTGCAAGTCCAACCATTTGGGAAAGGGAGGGACTCGCAGTACACCAACTTTGACAGGAGCGACGGTCAGCTTCTGCAACCTTAGAGGTTGGACCATACTGTTTCTCTTTGCAATCGCCCGCGGAACGACTCTGGCGCCTTGAGTCGGGACAGGAGCATTGGCCCCGGGAGATGAGGAAAAGGGAAAAAACAGCTCCCTTCTCGAGGTTTTTGAGCCTTGACTGGCTCAATGGCATGCGTGCCACGGCCCTGCTGCTGCTTTTGCTGCTGTCGCGGGGGCAGGATGGACCACCACTCGAGCCAAATTTCTCCCATCCCCCGGGGATGGTGACGCTGCATGTGTTGATCAGGCCGGGTGCCAACGTTAGCTCTCTGGCCAGTTTTCACTTTCGCCCACAGATTCTACATAACCCATATTCGCTCCCCCGGTGCTTAGCTAGAAGCCCCCCGTCGAGTAACTGTTTTTACCGCCAACACTCCAACTGAGTGACTACTCCCGCCCTCCCTCGCTGAGTCCCTGTGCCATATTTCTTGGACCTGCAAAGGGGTTTTCTCCCCCAGGGCCCTTGGTCCCGACCACACTGCGCTACCCTCTGACTCAGGGGCCACACGCCCCACTTGCGACGCCCGCTCCCGACGCGAAAGGACGCCCTTTCCCTGAGTTTGAAGCCCTTGCTTCACCCGGTTTCCCAAGGCGGTGGGCACATCTCTCTATTTGTTTTTCATCGTCACGCTGTCCTCAAAAACCGGTTTTGGTAGCGGGGCTGACCCTTCAAAACGACCCCCCCATCCCACTCCCCACACTATATTTTCCCCACCTACTGAAGAAGCAGGGGATATTGGGCCCCATTTCTTCCTGCCAAGTAGCTGTGACTGCCCTCTAAAATTTTTCATCCTCGCTATATAGGGGCGCGACCCAGACCACATGTAATCTCTTGAGGGAACGGGATGGGACAGAGGGGGTTAGGACGGGTAGGGCCTCTGACCCCTCCCGGGGCCCATGCCAACTAAGGGGTTGGGTTTTGACGTTCCCACCGACTTTTGGGGGGGGTTGTCAGATGTCATCTGGGAGGAAGTGATGACCTAGTCAACCAATCAAGAACCCTTGGGTTCTGATAAACAAGGGCCGCTAATACAGCGGAAATTTTCTGGCCTCACCGAATGACCCTGCTGGGACGTCCCTTCTGTCTCGCCCTGGGCCTGCTCCAGGAATGTTTTTGCCACTGCCACTCGCAGGTGAAGAGCCTCCTCCCTCTTCTGACATACGTTTGTTCTAAATTACAGCACTGTTTGATAAATATCTGTATATATAAAAACCCCTGTATTTTATCCAAAGAACCCCTAAAAGTTGGGTAACCCTTGGGTATAAATTGCGCTCACAAATGGGGAGAAAAAAAATTTTCTTTTAGGCGTTTTAAAAACCTGTTATTTTACTGAATAAAAAGCACAAAAAGGCTTTAAATTAACCTTCGGATTGAATTAGCTACAGGCAAAATTTTTCTTTGGCGGTGAAAAAAAAAGTTTCTTTTAAATAATAAACTACAGAAAAAAACTTAGTTAACCCTTTTGGGTGTAAGTTTCGCAAAAGAAATTGCGCCCAAAATTTCCGCTTTGGATGTTTAAAACGCTGTATTTTACTTAACACAACAACAGAAAAATGTGTAATTAACCTTCGGGTAGGAATTATGCTACAGGCAAAAAAAAATTTCGGCGGTGAAAAACAACGTTAAATTTAAAAATAAATGCAGCAAAATACTAGTTATCCTTGGAGTAAATTGCGCAAAAGAAATGGGGCTGCAACAATTACCAGCTTTGTAGCTTTTAAAAAGGGTGTATTTTACAGAACACAAAAACGAAAAAAATTTTGATTAACCTTCATTATCATTATGCTACAGCAAAATTTCTTCTTTGCGGGGATAAAAAACTTTCTTTTAGTGACCCCTGGGTCTAAATTGCCAAAATAAATGAGCAAAACCCAAAAATTAAGTGGTATTTGGATTTTAAAAAAATGTTTCTTTAACGAAACAACAGGAACAGGGTTAATAACCCTTGGATATTCAATGTGTCAAAATGAGCAGATAGCTAAATATGGATATGCAGCTGCATTGGACCAACTGGGCTTCAGTTCCAATACCCCAAAAATCAGTTAGAAGTAAGAGAAGGTCTTGAGACAACTGTACACCTCCCCTAAAATCCTGTATAAAAGTGAGTTTTTTAAATATGAATATCATAAGCACAGCGCGGGGAGCTCCTTCCCTACACACACAGTGGGAGGGTGGAGGAGTGGCATGGCCCTGGACTTATTTAAATCGGGGACGTCCAGATTCCCCCGATCTCTGATTGGTTATCTCTGCACATGCCTGTTGGCTATCCTTTTTTCCCCCAAACTTCTTTGCCCCATGTAACGCCATGTGCTCGCAGCCATTTTATCAATCAAAAACATGCTTCGTTCCCGCGAATCACCCCAAACTTCGACTTCGTTCAGAATCGAAGTTTTCCTGAAATTCTAAACGAATTCCACTTCGTTAGAATCGATTCGCCCATCTTACTGTATGACTTCGAAATTTAGTAGTAATTTTCACATTTTCAAGAAAATTTGCAATATACATTTGTTTAGGGACCAATACACTTCTGAAGTGACTTTGATTGGCCTGTATGTTAGATACCTGCATGAATTATTCATACACTCCTTAAAGTATCCAAAAACAGCATTAAGGAAGTTTTTTAACCTCTTAGGTGTTTCACAGGAATTAAAACACAGTGGAGGTGAAATTTTAAAATGTAACTTTTTTTGCAAATGTTACATTTTTATCCATTATTCACAAGAACACGGTCGATGAGACCAGGGAAATGCAATATAATATTGATTCCCCAGATTCTGCCATTTTCAGAGATATCCCATATGTGGCCCTAGTGTGCTATTTGGCTCAACCACAAGCCTCAGAGTAGGAGGAGAACTGGACTCTGGGGTCTCATTTTCATTACGATTTTATTTGGGTGCCATTTCAGGTTTGTGGGCACCCTAAAGTGCTAAAACTTAATAAACACCTCTAAAAAGACCCTATATTGGAAATTACACTCCCTAAGGAAATTACACCCCTTAAGGAATATATCCAGGGGTGCAGTGAGAAGCATTGGGCTGGTAAAATGAAGAAATTTTGTTTTCCAACAATCTGCAATTTTAGCTGAAAATGTTTAAATTTACAAAGAAGCCTTGAAAAAAAAACCTGAAATTGTATTACACAATTTCTTCCAAGTTCGGCAATACCCTACATGTAGGTGTAAACTACTGTTTGGGCGTATGGCATGGCGTATAAAGGAGGGAGCCTTATTTGGCTTTAGGAATGCAGATTTTGGTGGGTGTCATGTCGCATTTGCAAAGCCCCCAAATTAGCAGCACAGGTGAAACCTTTCAGAAGTCATCCCATTTTGGATTCAACACCACTTATGGATCGAGCAATAAAATGTTCTAGTTCGATTAGAACCTCAAACTTTAATGTGTTCTGTTCGAGGTTCTATTCAAACTAGAACTCGAACTTGAACCCCATTAAAGTCAATGGGAGAAGATATTCTGGTAAATTTTTATACCTATACAGGTGAGGAGAAGCAGTATTTACTATCCATAACAGTAACGGTTGTAAACAACGTAGTGAAAAAAATTTGGCCTAAAGGGGAAAAAAAAAAATTGAGAGGTAAAATACTTCATTTTTTAATTGACTAACTGAAAAGATGGACCTTGCTAGTTTGAGGAGGTGCGGCGGGGTTGAGTGTTTTGGGGCCCCTGCACCCTGAGGGGGCCCAAAAACCCCCTTTGACACATAAGAGATTTGGAGACTGTGTGTTATACAAGACTAAACCCCAAACTGCAAACACTTAATTTTGGGCAAGGGTTTGATTTAGAAATCCAATCACTCTGATAATAATATCCATTACAGAGAGTTAGAATTATGGAGCCTGCAATTGTTGCCAAATAAACTTTTGGTGTGGGGGGAAAGATGTAGTAGAAATTTCCAAACTCCCTAATATTTTGTCGATGGAGGGGAAAAGCATCTAAGAGCAGTCTGTACAGTACGGGAAGTAGCTGAAAAGGGCGTTACAAGGCAATCAGTGAAATATATATAACATGGTCATTGATTTTAGCACCCATGAGAGCCCTGCCCCTTAGCGATGATTTTTTTGTCACTTCTCTTGCCTCCCTGTTTGGATGGGTCCCAAAAGTGCGAAAGGTGATTGGTTTTCCCCCAAGTAGGGAAAAAGCCACTGAAAACAAAGCTGAAAATATGTGTCAAACTAGAACAAGAACTTCGTTTGAACGAACAGGCTCTTGAGAAAGCTAGGCGGCGAAATGTACATCGAGATATTTTGTGGTAGGTCACATATCTCTTATTCCTGGGTAAAAGACTTATTTTTGTAATCATCTTTTTTTATTTCATATTGTTTTTACAGTGAAACTTGCTTATTTTAATAAATTGACATATTATATTAGAGATGGGAATTTCTCAAAAATTCGGTTCGGCACTTCGCCGAATTTTCCGAAAAAATTGTTTCGGTCCAATTACTTCGGCACGAATCACTTAAAAAAAACAGTATTTTCCAGGCTGCCCAGAGCCTGAGGGTGTGTGAACGTTTTGCCATGCTTAAATATGCAGAGGGAGCTTGGTTGGTCTTCATACAATGTTTTGTTTTAGTATGAACGACATGACTGCCGCCGCCCTTAGAACGCTTCACTATAAAATTCCTGGGGACTTAAAAGGGGCAAAACTGACACAAAAAAAAATCAAACGGGAATGTAAACCTGATAAGTCATGCTAGCGAAAACTGGAAAAAAAAAAAGCTGAGAGCTCGGTGGCAACATTAGTGTGGGTGGAGGTGAGGGGCAGCCACAGCAGCTGAGGGGGCAGGCTGGCAAAAAGACATTCTGGAGGCGGCAAAACGTATTAGGCCACAGGTGCACAATCACACATGTGGGGTATGGCGCAGCAGCATGAAGGGTCAGCCCAGTGGCACAATGAATTCTGGAGGCGGCAAAACAGTATTAGGCCCCGGGGAAAAAATCACACAGTTTGGAGGCACGGGGGCAGCGTATAGGTCAGACAGTGGCCCAATGGGCCCTTCTGGGGGGGGGCCCCAAAAAAGTATTAGGCCCGAGTGGCACAATCACACAGGGGAGGTCACGGGGGCCCCCAATAGGCAGGCCACAATGAAATGGGGCCAAAAAAAATATTT